>MU225534.1:1298289-1362439 GCA_018584345.1 Thuja plicata
GGTTTATGCTGCCGTGATTTGTCTTCAAGGGTTTTGAAATCTTCTGAAAGAACTTGCATTGCAAGTGTATTGTAGCTGTAATAGTTTTGATCAATACATTGTGCAGGTTTTGGAGTGCTGGGGTTTTTTACCAAAATATTTTCCCCAGGGTATATCATTGTGTCATTCTCTATTTTCTGTATGCATGGTATGTGGTTGCAATATATTTGTTAAAGTAGTTAACGAATCTGTAATTGTAAGGATTTAAAAGAATTTGCACAATACTTTCCTTTAGAGATTAGCGTAGGAAGCTGTTTCCGCACCTAAGTTTCCTTACATCCCACTATGCCCTTTCTCTAACTCCCACTGTGCCCTTTCCTAAAAATGTCACTCCATCCTGGTGCAAGCTGACTGGTTTTTATTATGTTTTCCTGTGTGGAGGACTTTCCTTTCCACACAAAAAGAGTTTTTACTACATTATCCCCTTGACAGGATTCAACTGCCCTAGCCAGTGTGTCCAACCCATTCTTATTGATTTGTTCTAGCACCTTTTCAATAACATCCTTATTGAGTTCAGGGAATTCATCATAAGGTAAATTTTTTCAATCATCAGGAATATCTTGTCTAACATAGTTATCAACAAACTCCTCTGCCTCTTCACAATCTCTATCACTATCAATGAGGATATAGTCAACATTAGGGTTAACTTCTACTTCTAAATCCTTATGATGGGAAATAGTGTCACTGTATGCATGTTCTTGAACCATTATCTCAACAGAGGGTTTCTCCATAGATTTAGAGGATTCTATATTAACAGTTTGAATAGGAGAATCAACATCCTTGTTGATGTTTGCAAAAAGCCTTGCACTTTTTCTAGCAAGGACTTTGGAAGAGCATGGAGGATTCTTGAGTTTCCTCCTGCTGGTAGACACTTCCTCCATAATTGCTATAGGATTTTTTTCTGGTGTTTCTTCCTCATGTGAGGGAAAGGTTTTGTCAGCTTTGTCACTAACATTCTCATTCCTGGGCTGTTGCTCTGGAATTACTTCTTCCATTTCTAGGGTGTCTTTCCTGGAAGTAGATTTATTTTTTACAGAAGGTGGGGTTTCAAGAATAACATCGGATTTCTTGCTTTTACTTTCTTCCTGCTGCAAATAGGAGTACCAATGTCACAAGCTATCTTCCTAGGTGGTTTAGGGTTAGAGGAAGAAGCTTCTGGAATGGTTTTTGTTCTTTGAATTATTTTACAAACCCCCGTTACTGTGTTCACCCTTCTCCTTACACCCTGGCCTCTAGAGCCGACCATTCTAGGCTCTATTTCATCCATTTTTTAAAATTCATCCCAAGTTCCTACCATTTGATTATTCAACTCTCTTTCCACAATTAATTTAATTAAGAAATGATGAGAAACTGACTGATCTTTTCCTGACTGAACCAAAGAAGCTTGATCCTTCACAATATTAAGCAAAAAGTTAGGTAAATTTACCGGTCTGTTGTCATGGTGGAGACTACTCAGGATTTTGAAATGTAGACCATGTAGATATTTGTAGCACCCTTCATAGGTAAAATATTGTATGATAAATGAAGATGGTTGGATATAATCCAAGGGCAATGATATCCTTGAAGTGCCTTGATTTTTTTCAATTTCTAACCGTGGATCACCATGCAAGGTGAAATGTGCCCTAGATGAGCGTAAATCAAGGTCCTTAGTCCATTTCTCACCTTCTTGTGGCAACCCTGTCACTTCTGCCACAATGTCTTCTGTAAACTCAATTCTCAATCCTTTCACCACTGCAAACCCATTCTGCAGAGTATTTAAAAACTACAAAGCAATTTCCCCGTCAAAACCATTAAGGCTCAGACAGTAATTCAACCAACCTTTTTCTGGAAAATTTCAAAACTAGATGCATCTCCTAGTAAAACTCTATGATCAGTTGGATCATGTCTCTGAAGATCACCCCCCATTGTTATAGACAAAATTTTTTTGCAGAAGCTTTTTACAGAAGCACTAAAATGGAAAAATGTTACGAACTCAAAGTGTTGCAGATGAGAACAACAAAGGACAAAATATCATTTACTCCAGACAATTAAAAGCATTTTAATGCATGATATTTCATAATACCTTGGCTGCTATCAAGGCCTACCACCCTGAACATGACGCAAACATGTCATCATAAATTAAACTCCAACTTTTAATATCTTTTAATTCCTTTCAATCATGATGATGCAATCACGAAATGACAAACTATTTAAAGCATGATGACAGTCATCTCGAAAAGATAATAAATGTATTTTCATCCTTTACATGCTAATGTTTAAGTTTGAAAAATATGGAATATTCCCCTCCCCAACAAATTTTAAGGCATGGGTCTCGCCAGGCCAGGTCGTGCAAGAGTAAAAATTAAAGAACACAATCCTAATAAAAATGAATAAAATGAAATATGAACAAAGGTATGTGTCACGAACCTGGTAAGTGCTACATGAATATTGTTATGAAATATGACATGCACTGATGGAGTGATACAATGGTGTGGAAAAAATGGTAAAGAGAGGAGGTGAGGTGAATTGTTACTATGGAGAAATAATTTCACATGAAGTGAAACATTTATTATGAAATCTTTGATAGAAATCAAGGATTAGTGGAAATCCGGGTGGAAGACCCAGATTCTTCTGCTACAGGAGTGTTGTTGTCATCATGTTGCTGGAACTACTATAGGAAGTCTTCTCAACTCACTGGTTTGTGATAGATCTTGAGTCGATGACCGTTGACAAGAAATTTTAATCGTACAGGATCAATAGTAGATAGCTGAACTGCTCCATTTTCAAACACTAAAACTATCTCATAAGGTCCTAGCCACCGTGTCTAAAATTTACTTGGGGTATGCTGGTAGCGTGAGTCATATAACAGGGCCCAATCACCAATTGAAAATTTCTTTTCCTTGATGAAATTGTCGTGCCACTTCTTCCTCTGCTTCTGAATCAATTCAGTATTGTGAAGTACAGATTTCTGATACTCATCCAGTCCATTCAGCTACAATATCCATTCCTCCTATGCCCTGTTAAGGTCAATGTCTAATTCCAATGTCGTCTAGAGAGTCTTGTGTTGAAACTTGATTGGCATAGATGCAGATTTTCCATAAACCAGTTACAAAGGGGTAAAACCAGTTGTTTTCCATGTTGTTCTGTAAGCCCAAATAGCTTCAGGAAGGCGGGTAGCCCAGTCCTTCTTATGAAAAACAACTATTTTGGTTAGGGTTGCTTCAATTTCCCTATTTGTTTTTATCTTTTCTTGTCTATTGGCCTAGGGATGATATGGTGATAATTTATCATGTCCCACTGTGTGTTCATGCATCAATTCAGTGATAAGATTAGAAGTAAACTGTGCACCTTGATGTGTTACTATCTCAACAAGTACTCCAAACCTGGTAAAGATATATTCATATAGAAATTCTACTAATTTATGATCTCTGGCATGCCACATTTCTTTAGCTTCTACCCATTTTTTTGCATATTCAGTATTGAAGGATCTGAGAAACACTGATCCAATTGTGCCCAAGAACAACTACATGCAAAATACTTGTTACATGAAAGAAGCAAAAGAAGGAAAAAATTGAAGAACTTAGAAGCTCAGAGAAACTCGAAAGAGTAGAGAAAAAATGTATTTTGAATTAATTAAACAATAATTACAAAGTTCAACCTTAAAAGGTGAATGAAACCCTAAAAGGAAAAAAGCTAGGTTGGACATTAATAATTAATAAAAGAATTAATTTTTAATGCACTTAAGAGAAAGCTTAAGAACTAAAGAGTAATGACAACTTAACTAATTAAATCAACATGATTTAATCAATAATTCAAAAGGTAAATTACTCTAACACCCCCCTTAAGCAAAGCTCATGAGGTAAGCTAACCTAGCACATCTATGAAAGTAGGAAATGGGTCCCGACAACAAGGCTTGATCAGGTACCCAAATACAAAAAAATCTCTGTAAAGAGGAGAAAAGGAGAAAAACCAGTGGGAAAAACCCCTCTCCAAAAAGAGATGAAGCCTACTGAAGGACTGAAGAAGCCTCCAAACTAGAGAATGTCCCAGAAAATAGGAACAAAGAGAGAACATGTAGAACACCTTTGAAGCATGAAGCTGCAAACACTGTTGGAACCTCTATTATAATAGAACATGATCAGGTAGAGAGGACTGTAAACAAAACTTGAATAGCTGATCAATTGAAGATGGAAGAATGCCTCCAAAATAGGAATGAAAGAAGAGTGTACATATGGTAAATGATCCATCTCACCAAAATGCATAGGTACCAGCCACTGCATCTGCCTAGTACATAGTAACAAATACTAAATACATAGATCACTCCATCGAACCAAGGAAGCATTAGAACCAATATGAGATACTCCCCATAATGATGAGCAGGGA
Organism: Thuja plicata; assembly: GCA_018584345.1. Lineage (NCBI taxonomy): Eukaryota > Viridiplantae > Streptophyta > Pinopsida > Cupressales > Cupressaceae > Thuja > Thuja plicata. Next base: position 1,302,691 of record MU225534.1, read on the forward strand.
GAGGTATGACATGTACACTGAAATAGATTGCCAAGAAATGTTGCATGATGAAGAACATACAAACACATATAAAGGATGGTGTCATGGAAGGATCTCTCACTTGACACACATCATGAGGCTAATGTTGTAGAAGGGACACTCACTTAACAAAGGTAGATGGAAAAAAAAACAAATATCAAACCCCCCATGGAACATTATAATGTAGTGCGAGTACAATCAAATCCCAAGCATGCATCAGATGACACTTTATCTTAGTGCGTTTGCAAAAAATGCTACAGAAAAAAGTGTATACAAAATTTAGAAGAGAAGATGATCTCAGGACCTGAAACATCCAAGATATCCACCAAAATGCCATAAAACAAAAAACCAAATACATAGATACATGGAGCAGAATCTGGGTGTGAGATCCATGGAAGAAGAAAGAGAATGAAAGGAACTTTTCGATGCCATGCAGAATTTGAAAAAAGGAGTCCGGAAGAGCGAGATATAGTGACCAGAGTGCAAAATGGAACCCTGAATTTGACTGGAATAAAACCCTATAAGATAGAAAAATCAGATATCCAAACTAGAAAAATCAGATCGGCCTCGAAACCAGCTTTCCGTTGATATCTTGTTTGGCGAAAAATGCCTTTGTTTGCTCAAGTTATGAGCAAAAAACCACCAATAGGTCAAAAACCAAATGGTCCGAAAGAACCTTAGCCAAAAATGGCAGAGCTCGGCTAAATTGGCGAGAAACCTCCAAAAAAGGACTGCCTCCAGATTTTCCACCAAAATGGCAGAAAAAAATAGTTATTTTTTAATGAAAAAAAATAATAAAAAAACAACAATTGTTTTTTTTGAAAAAAACAATTAAAAAAAACAGGCATGATTTTTCTTTAAAAGGAAAAAATATTAAAAAAATAATTTATATATTTATTATTTAAAAAAAATATAAAAAAAAAGAAATTTATATTTTTTTTATGAAAAAAAAATATTAAAAAAACCAGGTGGTGGCGAGCTTTGAGCTCGGCTCGCAGAGCTGAGGGCTTGGCTCAGTGAGCTCGGAGCTTGGCTCGCAGAGCTGAGGGCTCAGTCAACCAAGCTGCGGGCACAAGTCCCCAATTTTCTTTTTAAGTTACTTTTTTTGAACTTGGATGAAATTGCCTTGATTTGCGTGCCCAAAAAATGGGCATGAGCAAACTTTTTTCCTCAAAATGCAAATTCAGCCAAAATAGTCGTGTCTTATATGGAAATATGGGTTTTTGGGCCTTTTGAGCACAATGGTGAGGTCATTTTGGGCCCAAAATACTCCAAAAAAAAATCACCCACAGATTGAAGAAAAAAACCCTGAAAAAGTTGAGAATTTCTCCTTCGAATACAACTTCAAAAAACTCCAGAACAGATAGTAGCAGAGGGGCTCTAATACCATGAAGGATCTGAGAAACACTGATCTGATTGCACCCAAGAACAACTACATGCAAAATACCTATTACAGGAAAGAAGTAAAAGAAGGAAAAATCTGAAGAAGTCAGAAGCTCAAAGAAACTTGAAAGAGTAGAGCAAAAATCTATTCTGAATTAATTGAACAATAATTGCAAAGTTCAACCTTAAAAGGTGAATGCAAATCTAAAAGGAAAAAATCTAGGTTGCACATTAATAATTAATAAAAGAATTAATTATTAATGCACCTAAGAGAAAGCTTAAGCACTAAAGAGTAATGAAAACTTAACTAATTGAATCAACTCCATTTAATCAATAAGTCAAAAGGGAAATTACTCTAGCAAGTACACACTAAGATAAATGACTTACCGTGAGAAGATGACTCGATAGGTCCTACGAAATCGATGCCCCATTTGTAAAATGGCATCACCACCACCTGAGGCTGCAAGGGCATTTCATATGACTTGGTTGGGCGTCCCATGCACTAGCATTTGTCACAGTGCCTTGTATGCTTAGCTGCATCCTTATGGAGGGTAGGCCAATAGTATCATGTTGTCAAGATTTTGTATGTGGTCCGCTTTGCTGAAAAATGGCCACCACACGGCTCATTATGACAAGCCCTAAGGATTTCATAAGTCTCATCCTCATGAACACATCTTTTGGTGACCTGATCAGGACCTGTGTAAAACATAAATCCAGACATTCATGAAAAATTGAAGCTTTTCTCAACCAGAAGTCTGCGGTCTCTAGGTGAGAAATGAGGTGGTGTCCTTCCTGTAGCAAGGTAGTCGGTGATGTCAGCATACCATGGATTGTAAGTATTAAAAGAGAACATGTTCTCACCAGGGAAGCTAACATTAGTTGTTGTAGGATCATTTGGAACTTGTAATCTAGATAAGAAGTCAGCCACCACATTAGTTTTGCCTGGTTTATCAATGATTGTCACATCAAACTCCTGCATAAGGAGTAACCATCTTGCCAACCTGCCGATGATGGTAGGCTTGTTTATCAAGTATTTGATTGTTGAATGATTAGTGTATACAAATACTTCATAACCAGTGATGTAATGTTTGAATTTATTGAGGGCATAGATTACTGCTAGTAATTCCTTTTCAGTGACAATATAGTTTAGTTCAGTACCTTGTAATTTTTTACTTATATAATAAATAGCATGCTCAACTGTACCTTCCTTTTTTCCTAACACCACTCCAACGACATGGTCAGATGCATCGGTGTGAATATGAAATGATAGCTTCCAGTCAAGTCCTCTAAGGATAGGTGTCTTTGTCAGAACATCTTTTAGCTACTGAAATGACAGTTCACAGTCAGTTGTCCATTCAAACTCTGCTTCTTTCTTCAACAGGGTGTACAATGGGGCTGCAAGTTGGCTTATGTCTTTGATGAATATCCTTTAGTAACCAGTGTGGCCTAGGAAACTCCTAACATTCTTATGTTTTACTGGAGTTGGGAGTGTAATGATGACTGCAATCTTTGTAGGATCAACCTGAATACCAAAGGATGAAAGGTAATATCCTAAAACAACTCCCTCGTCCATCATCATGTAGCTCTTCTCACTGTTAAGGGAGAGGTTATACTCCTGACATTGTTTGAGAACTTTCTCCAATTTAGCATGCACCTCCTCAAATGTGGCTACATATGCAGTGAAGTCATCCATATATATCTCCACACAGTCAATAGAGATGTTAGAGAAAATATTGATTACTGCCCAGTGAAAAGTAGCAGGTGCATTGCACAATCCAAATGGAAATACCGAATAAGAAAATGTTCCCCAAGGACAGGTGAACATTGTTTTATCCTAATCTTTTGGTGATATCTGGATTGGTTATATCCACTGAAACCATCTAGAAATGAGAAATAATTTTTACCAGCAAGGTTGTCAAGTACTTGGTCCATGAAAGGTAATGGAAAGTGATAATTTTTATTGGCTTTGTTAAGCTCCCTGTAGTCCACACAAACTCTCCATTTCCCCCCTTTCTTTGGAACAATCACTAAAGGAGAAACCCACTGGCTGTTAGAAATAGGATATATAAAACCAGCTTTAAGGAGTTTTTGTAACTCAGTCTTCACTATATCTCTCAGAGCAGGGTTAATTCTTCTTTGATCTTCTCTAATTGGTCTAGACTTAGGACTTATGTAAATCCTATGGGTAAAAAGCTTATGGTCCCATGCAAAGGATTTCTGACTTTCTTTCAAAAGTTAGAGAAGACTGGTCATTTGAGATGTTGTGATGTTCTTATTTACATTCAACTCTTTGCCTAAGGCAATTTCTACCTTTTTAAATTTATCCAGCATCATAACTTCTGCGAATGAGGGTGACTTTATCTCATGTGGTAACAAGGTATGAAGGTAATCAGATGCTACAGGAAGCTTAGGTGAGGTTTGCTTGGGGAGTATGGTTTTGAGGGAACAGTTAGGGACATGACAAGATGATGTGTCAGAGCCATACTGATTTGTGAGAATTGCCACTAGTATGTCATCTTCCTCTTGTGAGACCAGAAATGGATCTCTTCCAATAACCATGAGTTGTTGTACAAAATTTCCTTCGAGGGTAGCATCACCTAGATCTGGCTAGATAACTTGGTCAAGTTCAACTTGGGGCTTGGATGGAGAGTACAGAGTTAGTTTCTTGGTATTTATCCCATCAGATATTGTCATTTTTCCTGAGTGACATGCAATGTAAGCATCTGCTGTAGCCAACCAAGGTCTTCCTAAGATTAATGGATATCCTCCTAGTGTGGCTTTGGGGGACAATATTATGAAATTTGAGGGGTAATCCAAGTAATCAAGCATTACAATGATGTCTTCTACCATTCCATCCAGCTTAACAGTGGAATTATCAGCTAACTAGAGTATTGTAGGTGTTTGCCTTAAACCAATGATGCTAAATCCCAATAAAACTTCCATAGTAATTACATTGATGGATGCTCCTAAATCAATCAAGACATTCTGTATTTGTATACCATTGATATTAATGGTAACCATTGGACTTCTTGGATCAGAGTATTTAGGCATTAAATCTTTATTTAACATAAGATCGGAAAGTTTCCCAAGGACATGGACAATGTCATGGTCTTTCTTCTTTCTACCAGGGTGCTTGATACAAGATTCCTTGATTGCCTTATTATAAATTGGAACTTCTTTAAGGAAATCCAACAAAGGAATATGACCAATCATTTTCTTAAGTTGGTCAATCAAATCAGTTGTAATAGGATTTTATTTTGAGGGTGCTGATTGAACCAATCTTTGCGGATAAGGCAGATTTTTCAATACTGGGGTAGATTGTGGAATAGGTGGAGTAGCAGTAGTTAGGTTCTCAAGTATGTCCTCAGTATCAGGAACTTTAGTTATTATAGGTTACTTAGGTGCAGATAATGTTGTTCCTGATCTTAAGTGAATATATATCATTCACTTGTAGGGAATAAGCTTGATGCTTGTTATTATGATTCAGAGTTGGTTGTGCAGTCAGTTGTGTTGAATTCTGAGGATTATTATTGCTTGCAAGAGGTGGAGGCATAATAGCTTACTGCTGAGGTGGAGGCATAATAGCTTGGTGCTGATTAGGCTAATTGGGTCTCCACTAAGGTTATTGTTGCCAATTACCATGTGGTTTCCATTGGTTATTCTACTGTGGCTGCTGATATTGGTTAAATTGTTGTTGGTATGGGTTAAATGGAGGTTTTTTTTGATAGGTTTGGTTATATTGTGGTTGTTGGTTAGACCAATTATAATTCCAATTCTATCCTTGAGGGCTAGAATTTTGAGGGTTTTGGATTTCCCATTGACTCCTATTACTATAACCAAAATTATTCAAGGGGTTTTGAGGTATACCTTGTCTTTGAACCCATGGTCACCTTTGAGAAACATAGAAAACCTCTCCATTCTTCTAATTTATAGCTTTAAATTCAGTGGGCATTGAATTAGTGTCCACAGATGCAACTATTTTGCACTTACAATTCATTTTCCTTTCTTTGCAGTGAGAGCAAAATTTAGCTAGCATAGCTTCTGTGTCTTCCTTCTTCCTTCTTTCTTGCATGTTGTCCAACTGAGTGGCAACATCATTGATGATGTCTTGTTTGAAATCATATAGAAGACTGGACAACTCCATCTTAGATACTCCTGAACCATTGGAATTATGAGGTAAATATCTGAGTCCTGTACCTTTCTTCACAGTATCCCTTGAATAGTTTAGACATATATTCTTTATATCAGCTTAGTTCTTCTGAGTGATGTCTCCACCCGCCATAAGGTCTAAGGCCTCAATACTTCCATCATTTACACCTTTTAGGAAAAGATGTTTTTGTGACTCCTCATTCAGCTCATGTTGTTTATTGCGCTGCAAGTTAAACATAAACCTTTAGACATAGTATTCAAGGGTTTCATCCTCCTTTTGTGACATTTTGAAGATGTCATCTCCCTTAAAATCACCACCCCTACAATACTCCTTATATTTAGAAAGGAACATATTTCTCATTGCATCCCAATCTGCTCTAGCATTGGCACCTAACCCCATGAACCATCTTAAAGAAACCTCCTTAAGAGTATATGGAAACAATTTGAGATTATGGGCATCAGTTATGTAATCATAACTCCTACAGAGGATGTCAAATTCAAAAAGGAAGGTTTCAGGGTCTTCAGTAATAAGGCCATAAAATTTTGGAAGTGCAGAGGCAAGTATGTTTTTTAGATTATGATTACCATGTTGAGTTGGGATGGGGAAAGGAAAGGTAGGATGAGCCATCCTTGGAGGAGGACCTAGTTGTCTTGGTTGATAAATAACAAGAGCGAATGGGTTGTCTTGATACTCAATTTTAGAAAAAAGGTCATTCAAATGTAGTGATCTTTCAGAGGATGATGGCGAAGATATCTCTCCTTGGGCATCAACGAATGGATTTTCAAATGGGTATTCTTCTTATTCACTCTCAACTTGGGGTTCCTGAGGTTCAGGATTAAAAATATCAAATGGTTCAACCTGGTTATTTCCAGGAAGAAATCTCCCATGATGGTCTCTCCTTTTGTGCATAAAAGGATTACTTAAAACTCAGTCCTAAATTATAAAAACTGGGAACATGAACACCAAAGTAAGTTTGAATTAACACCATCCTGAGAAACGGTGCCAAAAATTCTTGGCTAAGCAATTGTATGAGAAACCCATAGCATTGGACTGCTTATTTTAGGATTGGACACCCTAAATGGTTTCTAATTAGATCATTCAGTCTCATTTAATTATCGACCAGGGATGTAAAATTGGAATGGCATTTGCAAATTATATAATTCAAACTCTCTTAATCCTCATGATTAATCTTACGAAATTTAAATGCATTGAGCTTCATGAAATCTATGCTAACACAAGTAAATGAGTTTACTCTAGGAAAACAAGTAATCGTGGATATGAATTACTCTAACCGCCTATGATGCAGGAACAGTCTACTAGTTCTGTTACTAGTGGCCGCAGGAACAACATAGTTCTACTTCACTTCTAAATAAGCATGGAAATGATTCCTACTCTAAAAAATTAATTTACTCACCAAGTGGGCCCCCTTGGATGAGTGAATAGAAACACAATCAAGATAAAAGGATTGAGCTCAAGCTGTGCATTCTATTCATTCATGGAAAATAAATACACTTGGATAGATAAAATAGTATTACAACTACAAAAGCTTCTATTCAGAAAGTCGACTAACCAGACTAACTCCTCAGAGTTACAACAATCATCTTATTTAAAGGAAAACTATAACTAATCCCTAAATCTAAGGTCACTCCATTAATGAGGATCGTTATAGATACACAATGTCTTATAACAAAAATAACAGTCATTAAGAATAAGTCCTCCCATAATATAGTGTGTTGTGGGTCCTAAATCCGCATGCTGCATTTAATAGAAAACTGTATTAACTTGTTCCTTATGTGAAGATCTTGCAACAATGCCTTAACTTGCTCAAGAACTTACTTGACTTCTTCAAGATGAAGGCATCTTGTAGCAACGACTAGTTTTGACTTCTTCAACACCATTATGCTGATCTTTAAATACACCATGATTGATCCCTACAAAATGATTAATGCACACACAAACATTGATACATGCATATTATCATCATTAATATTAGGAAGAAAGTGTTAATTTCTAATTAATACTCTTGCAAGGCATATGGCTACATGAAGGAAACTACCCAAAAACATAGCATAGGCAAAGGATCATTCACTAGCATATATAATTACTATATTATGTCATTTCTGTCCATTAGTTTTAAGAAAATATACCATGTTCTTCTATCATCCATTTTATTACTTTATGTTTTTACATATATAAAATATACATATAAAACCATAAGTCCATGTATCTGTTTTGCAAATAAACTATCCAAAAAGAAACAAAAAGCATAATAAGATGGTCATTTAAGAGGTTCATCACTAACATTGAGGTCATGCTAGTAGTTTGCATTGACCACCTGGAGTCCCACAAATAGAAGATCGTGCAAGTATGCAAAGATAAGAAGGTGTTAAAATAGAGGATCATACATCACCCTGCCACATCATGCCACCTCATCAGTTTCTCAAAAGCACACATTGGAATGGAGAAATGCTTGGGCCTCCAACGTATTACAAGATCAATCTATGGATTCCATCTCCTCTTCCACTCCGTGATCATGCTCTGCCATTCTCAGAGTGCCTTTTGGTTCCCTTGCCCATATTTTGGTTTTTGTCATGTTTTAGTTCAAAAAATGTCCCATGCCAAAACGTGTGGAGAGTTTCTTGGTTTTTTGTGTTATTTTTTAAAACTGGTGGCTATATATAGTCAAGGAAAAAACTATAGAAAGGTAGATTATTTTTTGGTTAGAATAGAATTGCTTTGATACTAGTTAATTTTTTAGTAGTTAAAGGATATTTTGGGGAATACTTCTTGATATATTTTGAAATCAATGAATGAAAAAAAATTTCTTCTATAAATGTGTGTGTTTATGGTAGTGAATCGATCTTTGTTGGGATATCTGCACTGTTCAAAATATTCTCTGGTAGTAGAAGTATATTCTTCAATTTTAGTTTTCCAGTTATACTTTGTTTCATGCTTTCAAATGTATGGAGAAATTGAAGTCTGAGAGCTTCATTGGATTTATGCATGACTTTTCAAATTGGCAATCACAACATGTTTATGTGTGAATTGATGTTAATGCCTTATTTACTTTTTGGTTAAAACTATGCCTCTATGAATGCAGTTTTAGTTGTTTGAATATTCATTGAAAATATAATCAGGAAATGTACCATAATTCAGAGGATCAGGAAATATATTTTATTTGATCCAACTGTTGGTAAATTTTATTGTTTTTGATAAGGTCCATGGAGTAAATAATTAGTAATAAAATACAAATACAGATCCATTTACTAACAGATTTTTGGCGACTCCGCTGGGGAGTCAGATACAAAATGAACCAATGCTTAATTGCTTTCCTTGATGAGTGTTCATGGTATTATCTATTATTGTATTGCCTAACTAGGAGGAAATTCCCCCAGTCATACAACCTAATTTAAACTTCTAAGATACTAAGGAGGACATCATTTCAGATCTAAATGCTCTAGCTTGGAAATCAAGAAGCAGTAATCAACGATACCAACAAGTTCTTTTGGTCTTAGAAGAAGAGGAGGATATTGGTGAATGGTTAAGAGGTCTTACTATAGCTCAAGAAGCTATAATACTGAATAGAGAATCTCAGAGACCATAAAAACCAATGTACTAGATTCCTGACCTTATGCTAGATCTCAAAGAAGGGAGCGTATTTTTGATACCTTTTTCAGGAATTGCAAAATCTCCAGTTCCCTACCGTCTATACACCTAAAGGAAAATCCAAAAGTAGACCTCCCTCCCCACCTAAAACACCCCCCAGTGCATCTATGTCTTCCCACACTTGGAAAGCTTTAACCCTATTCGGGATCCAAGCCCCACCTCTTGTAACAATTTATCTAGCCACTGTCATGGAAAAACCTTGGGGAACGGCGGTAGGACCTCTAAATCTAGGGGTAAATCATAATCTACCTAAAGGAGCTAGAGAGATCTTACCAAACATTTATGGAGATGGAAAAATTTTAGCTGAGGATCACCTTAATTCTTTCAACACAACTAGTGGAATTTTACCAGTCCAACATGAGGATGTCGCGGTCAAACTTTTCGTACAAAACCTTATTGAGTCAGTCGTTGATTGGCTCTATCATTTGCCTGATGGTCATATCACTGATTAGGATGGTATGAAAATTGCCTTCAAAGAAAGTTTCAAAAGTGTATCAGACGAGCAATCTCTGCTTGCACAATTGACTCAATTGAAGAAATAAATACACGAGCCTATGAGGGAGTTTATAGAAAAGTTTAATAAAATCATCCATAAAACTCCCCAAGAAAAAAGACTAACCCCAGAAAATAGAAAATATTTCTTTTAGAATGCTATGCCTCCTGATATTGGTTTTCATTTGAGAAGGGAAAGAGTAGCTAATTTGCAAGTCGCTCAAGATATGGCTGTCAAATTAAAAGATGACTTGATAATGAAAGGAAAGTGGAGAAAGGATGTTCAAGTACCTAGCGTACAAAGTGATTCCCCCTCTGATCCCGTGTTGTAGAGTTTGGTGAACGATGTGATCACTATCAAAAGCCAGTTGCCTAAAGGGAGTGTTAATTATCCTCCATTGTATACAAATGTTCTTAGAGGGATTCTAGACCAGGCTAGTCCTAGTCATAGAACACTAGGACACCTTCCATCTGATCGGAAATCACTTGAAGTACTTCCTAAAAGAGATAATATATGTACTTTTCACCTCACTGATGATCATGATGGTACCACTTACCCTAAAATGGTCTAGTAAATGCAGATGCACGTTAATAAAGAATTGATTGAAGAACCATTTGGAGATGTAGAAAGTCCTTAGTTACCTAGCGGCTCCAGAATTTATTATATGAAATATGAATTTGAATTTGAGCGAGGAGGTAATATTCTTGTAACCCTTGAGGACCCCACATGTACATTGTTGACAAGAGGCCAACACAATGCTCAAGCCAATGATTCCCCAACAACATCACAACGTTTAGATAAAGGTAAGGACCCTTTCCCTAAGAGTTCTTTCTTAAAAAATAAGAGTTCTAAAGAGTCAGAAATGTTGAAAAAGTCTGAGTTTGATTCTTCTTTTGATATCATTGATTTTTGAAAAAATTCCAAAATCCAAGTCTCTCATGTAGAGTACCTTAGGATGAATCTGAAAGAATTAGAGAGATTAGTCAATTATGTTAAGTCGGGGCAGTCCTCCCGAGATCCTGTGGCTAATGAAACTACCCATGTAGTCGTATCAGAACAAACCCAACCTAAATTAGTTTCTCAATCTGCCAAAAGTGTAAACCCTCCTTTAGGGATAAAACCATAACCCTTCTATTTGTCCTTATTTATCCATGGGTTCAAGTTAAATAATTGCATCATAGACTCTGGAGCATCTGAAAAACATAATGCTAGCTTCTATCGCAAAAACCCTGGACCTTCCCTGACTACAACCTTTGGAAAATGTTATGCCATGGATTCAAAACAAGTTCCACTTACAGGCCAGATCAAGGATGCCTAGGTAGTTTTAACAACACATCCCAGTAAGAAACTCAAATTAACTATCTTGCTTGCTGATATCTCTACCAGCTATGGAATATTGCTGAGTAGAACATTCTGTAGAGACCTTGGGGGGGAAATCAAGTTAGTTTATTCTCAAGCCACAATCCCCATGGGTAATAAACAAGTTGTCCTACAACCAGAGGGAAAATCAAACTATACAGTATTTCCATATGAGGACCCCAAATCTCAAATCCTTTATCAGGAATGTGAATTTGGAAACTACATCATCTCTCCAGGAGTAAGTGTAGAGAATACAGTAAGAGAAGAAATTAATAATTTGTGGTCCTTAGAATTTGATGGTAGTTGTACCTCAGTTGGCTCTGGACCAGGAGTTGTGTTGATATCTCCATAGGGAGATATGTTTCCTCACACGTTCAAGTTGGAGTTTAACAACATGAACAACACTACTAAGTATGAAGTGCTTTTGCTTGGCATCGAGGAAGCTAAGAAGATGGGGATAAGAATGCTAAAGTTCAAAGGAGATGTAGAGTTAGTGGTAAGGTAGGTGAGAGGAAGATACTTAGAAAAAAAAATGAGAGGCTCAAACATTACATGAACCAGGTTTGGGACGAGATTGAAGGATTTGAAGCCTTCTCTATAGAGACTGTCCCTACAAATCTAAATAGTAGGGCAAACTCTTTGGTGGTCTTGGTGTCCTTGATACTACCTCATCCATACTTCAAAGATAGTTCTTACAGAATTGAGATAGTTTATAGGCCCAGAGTACCTGATAATGCTGAACACTGGCAAGTCTTCCAAAATGGCAAACATATAGATAAATTTCTATAGATGGTTGAAGTCTTCAACACTACTTTGTTCGAAGGGTCTCAGTTAAGCTATGATGAATTTTTTCATGATCCTAGAGATGATGAAGGGATTGTTCAACTGAAGGGGAATTGTATTCCTAAGGGTTTGGTTTCTCTTGAGAGTCTGTTTGATCGACATGATGCAGTCAAATAGCAGCCTACCTCCCTTGATGTTGCCAATGAAGGTGATTTTGAAAGGATAAATATAGGAGAAGAAGGAAATCCTAAATATATAAACCTGGGAAAGTGCTACACCCCCGATGAGAAAGGAGGTTTATCAACTTATTAAGGGAGTATAAAGATATCTTCGCCTGGTCTTATCATGACCTCAAGAATTTTAAAGTAGGTAAATTCCAACATCGTGTCCCTCTCAAGCCCGGAGCTACACTGTTTAAGAAAAAGTTGAGAAACTACAACCCTAAGGTGTCATAAGAAATCAAAAGGGAAGTAGAGAAGATGTTCCAAGCCTGAATTATATACTCCATTCACCATTCTACATGGGTAGCAAAATAGTACCCATAAGGAAGAAGAATGTAGAGATAATTATTTGTGTTGATTTCAGAAACTTAAACCAGAGAAGTTTGAAGGATAATTAGGGTCTCCCTGTAATCGATCATATTCTGCAAACCGTGGTTGGCTCAAAAATGATGTCCATGTTGGATGGATTTTTAGGCTACAATCAGATCAAGGTAGTCGATGAGGATCAAGATAAAATGACCTTTATCACTCCATGAGACACACATTATTATAATCATATGCCTTTCAGATTGATCAATGTTGGTGCTACATTTTAGTGAGCCATGAATTCTTCTTTTAGCCATTTGAAAAACATGATAATTGTTATCTACCTAAATGATTTAACAATATTTTCTAAGAGGTGTAAAAATCACTTGAAATATTTGAGATCAGTCCTACAAAGATGCAGAGAACATGACATCTTATTGAATCCCAAGAAGTCTATTTTTGTGTCACAGAAGGAAATTTATTAGGACACATTGTGTCGAAGGAGGGGATCAAGATAGATCCTAAATTATCCAAAGCTATACAACAACTTGGGCTACCTTCAAACCGGACTAGCATCAAATCCTTTTTCAGTCATATCAATTTTCTTAGAAGGTTTGTACCCGACTTTTCTGAGACAACCAACCATATGGTGAGCCTTCTAAGTGAGAATAATTCTTTAGAAGACATTAGGGTATTTGAAGATGTCAAAAGGGCCATAGCAGTAGCTCCCACTCTAATTAATCTAGATTATATAAAAGTTTTTATTATCTATTACTATGCCTCAAAGCATACATTATCTGGAATATTATTTTAGAAGAATAATATAGAAGAGAAAGTACCAATCACTATTATGAGCATGCCCCTCAAAAAGCATGAACTGAATTATCCCCTGGTTGTGAGGAAAGCTTATGCAGTAGTAAAGACAGTAAAATATTTTAGGTATTATATCTTGCATTCTCATTCTACTGTGTATGTACCTAATTCCACCGTCAAAGATATCTTTAACCAAAAAGAAATAGGGATGAATAAACGAGTGACCTGGATCTCAAAAATTCAAGAATTTGACTTAGATATTCATCCTACCAAATTGGTAAGAGGAAAAGGCTTGTGTAAACTTATGGATGAACAAATACCTGGAGATGACAATCATTTGGCCCTCTTTGTTAGCCCGCAGGATTCATGGTTTTCCGATGTGGTGTATTACTTGACATATGGTGATTTCCCAACACATTTAAGCCCCAGGGAGAAAAAAAATCACAGGCTCAAGGAAGAAAAGTACGTTATTGTAGACGACATTCTCTATAAGAAAGGATTGGATGGGGATTTTCTGAGATGCCTCAATAAATAAAAACAAGAAAAGTTGCTTAGGAAGTTTCATAATGAGGCGTGTGGCAGTCACTTTTCCTCTATAGTAGCCACTTTCAAGATTCTCAGGAGCTGCTATTACTGGCCCAGGATGTTCAAAAATGCTTATAAATGGGTCACAGGATGTGAGAAATGCAAGCTATTTAGCGGGAAGCCACAATTGGTAGCACTTCCCTTGAGGCCTATCATTATTGAAGAACCTTTTAAACAATGTGGATTATATTTTATCAGTCTGAATAATCCCCCATCCAGTACTGGCCATACACATATTCTGACTACCACGGACTACTTCACTAAATGGGTCGAAGCAATCCCTGTCAAGAAGACCACATCTGAAGTGGTGTGTGAATACCTTAAGAATTATATACTGGTCATGTTTGGAATCCATCATAAGCTAGTCATAGACAATGCTATTAATTTTTCCTCCCAGGAGTTAAAGCTATTTTTCTATGATCATGGTATTTATTTATCTCATGCATCTGATTATTAGCCCCAAGGAAACGATCAAGCAAAATTAAGTAATAAAAACTTGATAAGGATTATGAGAAAATTGGTAAATAACAATGCCAAAGATTAGCATAAGAGGCTGTTTGAAGCTCTTTGAGATGATCACACTTCTCCTAAAAGGGTGATCAGGATGTATCCATTCGATTTAGTATATGGTGTGGAAGCCCAACTCTCATTACCTCTGGAGTTGGTAGCAATGAAACTACAAAAGATAATTGAAGATCAAGTATTTTAGGATGCGCTGGAGATAAGTATTATATACCTCAACAAAATCCAAGAAGAGAGGGAGGAAATTAGTGGTCGTATAGCATTGCATCAGGCTCAAGTTAAGAAAATATTTGATTGAAGAGCCATGCCATGAAATCTTATGGAAAGGGATAAATTTTTACTGTTGGATAAGAAAAAGGAACCTAAGCATACCAATGGAAAATTTGAATCATTGAAGAAAGGTCCATTTATAATCAACAAGGCAATGAGAAGCAATTCTTTCAAGCAGGAACACCCAGATGGAACCACTCTTCCCCTGACCTTTAATGGTTAGAACTTGAAGCTGTATCAAATGTAAGCAGGTTTTCCCCATCCCCTATGTACATATTTCTTTTGGTGAGTTTTCTCTTTTCCTCTTTTTTCTTTTTGTTTGTTTGTTTTGTTTGGTGTTTTTTCTTTTGGTTTTGTTTTTGTTCTCTATTTTTTTTTCTTTTTTTTGGCCTTTTAAGTAGACTCTCTGTAGGTCTGTAAAACCAAAGCCACTAAGTTCATCATTTGTCCCCTTGAGTCCTCATCCCTAGTCAGAGCCATTATTACCACTCATTCTTGCTTATTGTCTATTGAACTTTCATTCGCAAGTATCCTGTTTAATCTTTTTCTTCTTTGGTGTCAAGGCCTATTGTTACCATAGTCATTCCCAACTTTTACATTGCCTTCGTGTCTGTTGAAATTTCTTAGTTCAAGGTTCAAAGTTCATTGTTACTCTGTAGCGTGTTATGATTTATTTTGATTTATGTGAAACAAGCAGCATGTGTTGCAAATTTGGTCCCTCCGTTGAACTATGAACCGTGAATTTTCTTAGTTCAAAGTTCAAGGTTCAACCACGAGCCCCATGTTATGTCTGGTTTTAAATATCATTGGTCATCTTCTTTTGCTGCTCGTATTGTTTTTATAAAAACACTAAGGGACAGTTTTGTTTCATTTCAATTGAGCTTGAATTTTGATTTTTCTTAGTTCAAGGTTCAATGTTCAATGTACTCCTTCAAGCCTAGAGGAGCAAATGGCGATGGTGATGTGATGGAAGTGACAATTGGCAGAAGGAGAAGAAATCCACACATGGTGCTGACAAAATCAACACAATAAGTGACATATTAATGTCATCTCACTCATGGAGAAGTACAACAATTAATGTTGCAATCAAGCAAGCTTCTTTTTATTATTTATTAAGCATTATTACCGACACATTATCATTGATTGAAAATCTTTCCGCAATCTTTTTGAGGAGTAAGTTTAATAAGTAATAGTGCCTAGTTCTACCATTTTCATTGTAAAGGTTCCTGGTGTAGAAAAAGGTAATGGAGTAGTCGAGATATCCTTTTCCTTCTCAAGCATAGGGAAGTTGCATGAAATTATAGGTTTGTTATCCTCTCTTGGTGCTCTTGTTCAAAGTTGAGGTTGTTTATGAATTTGATGTTAAAAAGCCAGTAAACTTCTGCAAATCTCTGTTATGTTTTCTTTCTATTATTTTTTGAGTACACCAAGAATCCTTTGCTTCCAAATTTGGGGCGTACCTCTTTTTTACTTAGTTCGTTGCCAAAGTGTGATGATACAACTATGAAATCAGGCACATTAGAGGAAATAAGGAAGAAAATTGAAAACCCTGTCCCTGGTTCTATAATAGAGAAGATAATTCAGAGTGGGTTGGAAGAGGTTGCTACATTTCCAATGGTGACTTAGTGCCCATAATTGGTAGTGGAATGCGTGAAGCACTATAATAGGGACGAAAGATGTGTTAAAAGGATTGACGAAAGCTTATTGGTTTTTATAAATAGAGATGTCATTTTGACTGTAGTGGGTATTCCAGAGAAGCATCCCTATGAGGGTTGGACTATTTCCTCCTCCCAATCTATATTTTTAGGGAAAAGGAAAATGTATAGGAATGAGATTGCCCAAAGTTGGTTGCTAAAACCTCAAAAGGGAGGGTCTAGATTACCAAAACCTCTCACTGTAGATCATTTTAAGCCAGAAGTTGCAGGTTTGGTAATATTGCTAAATAGGATTAAGGGGAACCAATATGTGCTTTTATGGCATGATTGGATGTATTTTTACATTTAGATAACCCTAGGTGGGAAAAAGTTCATCGATTGGGCTGATAGCATTTCAAATGATTTTCATCATCAATTAGCAAATTTCTCGAGAAGATTTGGCTTTTACATGACTTCTTAATCGTTCTATGTTCTGGCATGTACTAGAGAGTGGAAATGTCTCTATCACAAATCGCCTGTCCCTAATATGAAGGTATATGACTAATACACACACCTTTAGAAAGAATTTTATACATATAGCTTCATGAAGGTGAATGGTGTCTTTTCCAGGAAGGCTAGTTTATGAGATGTAGGGGAATGTTGAACAGAGGATGTTAGAAGAAGCCAAAGGCTTTATCAACACCTATAGAAGCTTTTTCATCTAGCTTAGGAGGTTCACCTATATAAGGGTCAGAGGATTTGATGGTGAACCGTTCAAGCTTCCAAGATATGCCCTAGATAGCCACATTATTATTGAAGTGGGTCGTCACTTAGCCCATGTGCACAAAATTTTAAAAGAGAAAAAGGGCAGAGCCAAATCAAACTTCCCCATTGAACTAGGATTTTATACATGCAAAATTTCCTCTGATGCCCTTAATTTGGATTTGGAACTCAAGAAGTTGAAGTTGAAAACTTGGAAGTAAGGAAGGGCTTTGACAACAGGGGATATGCGACCCAACATTATAATTTACCAACCAAGTTTCAACACATCCCTCAAATGGAAGACTTCTGGGAGAATTATACAGATGAATTTGAAGTAAGAAGGCGTTCTCGATCAAGGTTTACCCTTAGCCAAATCATCAACCTGTGGATAAATGTGGATATCTCAGGAGTAGAAGAAGAAGAGAGTGAAGAAGTAGTTGATGAAAAGTATGAGGCAAAATTCAGAAAATAAACATTACCTGAAATAGATTGGAGTATTGAAGAAAGGGAAATCATTCACATCAAGACACTTTGCATGATTAAAATAACTGAGAAATGGATTTCCAACAAAAATCCTCCTACTCAAAGGAGACATAACACACAAAGATATGCCATTGTCCCTCTTTCTGAAAATCCTATTCCTACTTCTAAAGTTGATGTTCCTGTTGTAGGTTCTTCTAAAGAAAAAAGTAAGAAAACTTCCAAATCCAAATCTAGGAAGAAAAACGTCCCATGTTCCACCCCGTCTACATGAGTCCTGAGGACAAGGTCCATGAAAGAGGACACTGAAGTAGCTAAAGAAAAAGAAGTGATCAACCTAAAGGAAATGGACAGCCCACATTCAGAGAAGAGCGCTCAAAATACACTCCCAAAGGATGATGAAGCCTAGAAAGGTAATCAACTTGATACTGTATATTATATAACTATTTTTACTACTGGTTCTACACATGTAATTATTACCCCCTAAAAAATCCGCCCTCCACTCTCAATTGCCTAGAAACATCTATTAGCCGAAAGTGGAACATTTTACCTATCACTTTGCCAGTCGAGGACATGGTCAATAAGTGCTTGGGGGTTGTGGTAAAACCAAAAAGGATAAAAAAAGAGTCTAGAATTGACATTGATGAAAAGAAGCGACACTGGGTTGCTGAGCTTGCAATTCCTAAAGATAACAAAGACCTCACTGAGGCCACAACTGATGATTACACTATTGAAAAGATTGATCTTGGAGTTGTTGCCAGGGTAGCAGATGCAAAACATCTGGAGTCTTCTACAAATAATATGATCAAAAAGACCTTCAAATATGAAAAGGACAAGAAAGAACTAAAGGCCACAATTAAGAAATTGGTAGAATTTATACAAGAAATTCAAGATCCCAATCCCTTTCCATTAGCTCAAATGCCACAGTCATTTGATCCTCGTTCACATGAAATCAAAAGGACTCTTGATCAAATGCAAAGGAACAAGCTCATTCTTGATGTGTTTGGAAAATGGATACAGGGTATGATTCAATGCGGAGGTAACTACATCACCCAACTACTTCAAACCCATGAAATTGTTACTCCGGTAATTTCTGAGATGCAAACAAAATTAGTTGCATGAGAAGAAGAGAAAAATAAATGGGCTGCTGTGATGAATCAAATGAATGGAATCGAGCAATATGGGGTAGCTAAATTTCTCACTAAAAGTCCATTTAAGGTCTAGACAATGATGTTATATATGTGTCAATGAAAATAATTGAGTGGAAAAACTCGATTATCAAATCAGGGTATGAAGGATCTACCAACCGGTTGAATGAATTGAACGAACTAACTGATACAATGCAGAAAACCTTAAGTGTTTGTACATCACCTTTATGAAAGAAGATGACCAAACCATCAAAGGAGAAAAGGAAATGAATCAAGAGTTTGAAAGAGAAATCACAACAATCAGAGATAACAAAACTCTGACGACTGCGGATTTCACACAAATAGCTAACATTGAGGCCATGCTAGTAGTTTGCATTGACCAACTGGAGTCCCACAAAAAAAAGATCATGCAAGTGCACAATGATAAGAAGGTGTTGAAACATAGGATCATACACATCACCCTACCACATCATGCCACCATCATCATTTTCTCAAAAGCGCACGCAGAATGGAGAAATACTCGGGCCTCCAACGTATTACAAGATTAGTCTATGGATTCCACCTCCTCTACCACTCTATGATCATGGTCCACTATTCTTGGAGTGGATTTTGGTTCCCATGCTCATATTTTGGTTTTTGTCATGTTTTAGTTCAAAAAATATCCCATGCCAAAACTCATGGAGATTTTCTTGGTTTTTATTGTTATGTTTTAAAACTGGTGGCTATATATAGCCAAGGAAAAAACTTTGGAAAGGTCGATCAATTTTTGGTTAGAATAGAATTGCTTTAATACTAGTTAATTTTTAGTAGTTAAAGGATATTTTGGTGAATACTTCTAGATATATTTTGAAATCAATGAATGAAAAACTTTTAATTCTATAAATACGTGTGTTTATGGTAGTGAATTGATGTCTGTTGGGATATTTGCATTGGTCAAAATATTCTCTGGCTGTAGAACTATATTCTTCAATTTTAGTTTTCCAATTATACTCTGTTTCATGCTTTCAAATGTATGGATAAATTAAAGTCTGAGAGCTTCATTGGATTTATGCATGACTTTTCAAATTGGTAATCATAACATGTTTGTGTGTGAATTGTTGTTAATGCCTTATTTACTTTCTGGTTAAAAGTATGCCTCTGTGAATGCAATTTTAGTTATTTGAATATTCATTGAAAATCTAATAGGGAGTTGTACTATAATTTGGAGGATCAGAAAATATATGTTATTTGATCCAACTGTTGGTAAAGTTTATTGTTTTTGAAAAGGGCCATGGAGTAAAGAATTAGTAATAAAATACAAAGACAAATCCATTTACTAAAAAAAGGGAAACTTTTGAGTAGTGCTGGTAAACTCCAATTACTTGCATCTTCCTTGCAAGGTATACCTCTCTACTTCCTCACACTCTATTAAATTACAAGCATAATGGATGATAAACTGGAAAAGATACAAAGACCATTCCTATGTATAGGTATGAAAGAGAAGAAAAGGCTTGCGTTGGTCGATTAAGACATAGTTTGCAAATCCAAAAAGGATGGGGGGCTAGGCATAAAGAAGATAATTCCCATGAACAAAGCTCTAATAGAAAAAAACTAGGTGGAAGCTAGCAATTCATAAAATTTATTGATGTAGAATCATGTGTCCAAAATACCTGAACTCTGAAAAATTCTATACAAATCTTTTTGTCCCTTTCTACCCTGTTAGATCTAAGATATGAAAGACCATTATTAAGTGGAGGAATATTATTCAATCGGGAATTAAATGGTAGATTGGTGATGGAAACACAATTTTATTATGGGAGGATGTATGGATAGGAGAGGCACCCTTGGTAACCAATCTAAAATCTAGATGCTTCCAAAATATAGCAAATGGTTGCTTTAGTACTAGGGTGGTAGGCTTCATGACACCATGGAAATCTTGGAAAGATATAACTCTGTGTTGTCAGTACCGATATGATCTCCTTAAAAAAGTGAGGGAGGTACAATAATTTTTTCTTAAAGTTAGAATCCTTTTATAACTAAGAGAAGAAAGATTATTCCAGAGAAAGAATCATGACGGGGATTTTTCAGTTAAGTCATCCTACACTATGATCTTGACTAAAGAAAGCCCTCTATTTTGGTGCAATGAAGTTTGGAATCTCCAATTAATTCCTAAAATTAATCTCTTCTAGTGGATCATCATGCACAATAAAACTCTCACCCATGACAACTTGATGAAGATGGGGTTCTAATTACCTAGTAGATGTGATCTTTGCAAGTAGGAGGAAGAATCAACTCTTCACATTTTAATCCATTGTAAATTTGCTCAAGACTTGTGGCACAAGGTTCTTGGAAAACTTGAATTTTAATGGGTTATGAACATCAATATTTAAAAATTACTCATACAGTGGAAATGACCTTTTCATAACCCTATGATTTAGAACTTTGGCTGCAAATCCATCCTCACCTAGCTTGGAGATTATGGAAAGAGATGAACAATAGAATCTTTAGAGGTATAGAAAACTTGGTAGAGAATATTTTCCAATTCTTTTGCAAATTGTTGATGGTGAATATTGTTGTCACAATTGGAAAGTGTGTTGCCTTCCCCTGAATTCCTATGATGATAAAATAGCAAAAAATTGGGAATTATCTGAGGCTTATGTTGCTTACAATAATTCTAAAGCTCTAAATAAGAGAGGGACAAAATGGAAATCGCAAGAGCCTGGATGGTACAAGTTAATTTTTTATGGTTCTTCTAAAAGGGAGAAAGTTGTTGTAGGGGGTATTATTAGATCTAATACTAGAAAAATGATCTTAGCATATACCGACAATTTGGACGGGTACACCAATAACTAGGTGGAGGGGATGGGCCTTCTCTGGAGAATCAGATTGGCCCTGTTAGTTGGGGTCAAAGTAATGACAATAGAAGGTGATTCCAAATTGATTTTAGATGTTGTAAAAGGGGTGACAAAAGCTTGCTGGTCTACAAAGGGAATTATGGGAGACATTCAAAAGCTCCTTTTTAGGAATGGAATTTTTTGAGATTAAACACTCTTATAGGGAAGGAAACAAAGTTGTTGATGCTATGGTTACCGTAGGCCTAAACATCAAAGGATTAAAATGTTGGAGAAAAGATGACGGAATTCCCCCAAATATTAGAAGCCTTATTTGGATGCAAAATATTAGACAAGGAAAGTATAAATACTAGAGGTGATAACTCCCCTCTCGTTAAAAAAGTAATTTTAAAAAATGAGACTACAATGTTTTGTATCTGGCTTTTTGATGCAAACCAAAAATGCACCTTATTACCTCAACTTAATTTGCATGGTAGGTACTTTGTACCTGCCATCTATGTTGATACCATCTTGTCTATGGATTTCAAATGGGTCTTTTACTGCCCAAACCCATTTTCAAAAAGGAAGAACTTGGGCCCCGTTTGGTAACGAGAATTAGAGTGGAATTTGTATTAAATTTTTTTGGATTTTCCAAACTTGATGTTTGTGTCAACCCCGTGAAAATAGAATATGGGTTTTCTAATTCTAATTTTGCCCCAAAATGAGCATTCACATCTTCCTAAAAAAACCTGGAATTGGAATTCAAAATTGGTAGTGAAATGAGCTCCTTCTAATACTACAGAAAACTTGTATGTATGTATGTATGTATATACACACACACATGTGTGTGTATATACACATACACACACATGTGTGTGTATATGTGTGAATATATACATAAATACATGTATATGTGTGTATATACACACATGTGTGTATATGTGTGTATATATACATGTATGTGTGTATATACACATGCATGTGTATATTTATACATGTATATATTCATGTGTGTATGTGTATATACACACATGTATGTATGCATATTTATACACACATATATGTGTGTATATACATGTGTATATATATATACACATGTGTGTGTATGTGTATATGTGTATGTGTATATACATATATGTGTGTGCGCGTGTGTGTGTGTATACATACACATATACACACTTGTGTGTATGTGTGTATATATACACACATGTATATATACATTTATGTATATATACACATATGTGTATATATACACACATATGTGTGTGTATATATATACACACATGTATGTGTATATATATACATACATGTATGTGTGCATATATACACACATATACACACCATATTAAAAAAATTAAGAAATAAACAATTAAAATTCCTTATGCATCTTCTCAGCCATCTATCGGGTGAACCAAACGGTCCAAACTATAATCCAGAAATAAAAATATGGAATATCAAATCCATGATTTGACTATTTCCAGAATTTGATCAAATCTGATATTTCCTAATTCCCACAACCAAATGGGGCCCAAGAGATGAGGTAACGACTATGACCACATTATGAAGGTTTTCAGACACGTGTTCAGGTACCGAAATAGGGTTGTTGAAGACACGGGTTTAGGGAGAATGGATGGAGATACTATTAGACAGAAAAAATCATTGAGAGGGAAAATGGCAACATCTGGATTGGACCTAGAGGAGATAGAGAAAGTTTCAAAATAAGTATTTGTGAAGATGTTATATGAATTGTTGAGCAGGATAAAAGGAGTATGTTGACTGACTTCAACAAATGACCCAACTAGAATAACGATGAATCTAGTAGGGTGAAAAAAATAAAAGCAGATGATTACATGGTTTCTAACAAGGGGTTTGTAAAGGACTTTGCTAGTTAGAGGAGGAAAATGGAAAGAAAAAGGGCTCACTTTGTGGAAAAGGGGATCATTGCAAATGGATGACAAACTTACATCAAGTCAAGCTAAAAAAGGGTCTTTCAAAGGGAAAAAAGAGAGAGTCAAGTGAGCTGATAATGTGGAAAGGGCAATAGACAAAAATGACAATGTTTCACATGTCTTTGATAGTGTGAAAGCCACGAAAGAACAATGAAGGAAAAGGAGGAGGCTACTTCTACTTTCAAGCGGTGTGTTGGTTGTTTAGCACTATTTGAAGAAGTCTGGATGCTCAAGAACAAAGTGGATTACTTTATGAATGGGATCCTTGAGATGGAAGGAGGAATGTAGAATGTGGCAAGGTTTGGATTTAGAGTAATGTACAGTGCGACAACTACACTTTGTCTTCTACAACAAGACCTGCAAGAGAATGATGAAGATAACAATAGGGAGCTGCTTAATTTCCTCAAACAAAACTACCAAAAGTTCCTATATAGTGTCAGACATGACCTTAGAGCCTAAGTCATTGGATCCTCTCTATTTCTTACTACTATTAATCGCCTTTCAAAGGGCTATCTTTTATTTGTAATCTGCTATCCAAACTTCAGTGTAGTAATTTTTTAAGTGGTTCTGTCTTTCTAACTGACTAGTCTAATTGGATAGCCACATGATTATTTTTGAAATAAGTAGGAGCAAGAGGGTGGTGGACCGAGGTACAATATCAACATACTAGAGGAGAACAAACAATAAATTAATCCAACCTAGAATGCAGTGAAATAGAACATAGTCATCTACCTCTATCAAAAACCAAAATAAAAAAATTATAGTCCCAGCACGAGTGCTTAGTACCAAAAACCAGCGAGTAGAGAGTATAAAGTTTAAACATAATAAAACAAAGCCAGACAAGGCTAATAACTAGCATTAAAGTTTTAAACTTTAAGCTATAATAAAAAAATAGTCCAGCCATAAGGCTTATCCATAACATCCCTAGGAACTAGAAGCAAAATCATTTCTTGTCCCATAAGCACTTCGACAAGAGCATGTCAGCCCACTCTTCATGGAGGAACTTGAAGAGTTCCTGGGGATTCTCCTCCTCCAACACCTGCCAATCCGGAGCCTTCTCATTTAACAAACAAAGAGTGGTTGAGGAGGCATGCATGACCTTAAGGGAAAATTCACTGACAACCAATAGTCTTTTGTTAGTAATCTCCATATCCACTTTGAGCTGGGCCACATTTTTCTCCAAATAGGCAATTTTGTATTTGAATCTGCCCACTAAACCACCAGTGGCCATTTTAGCACCTTCAACCACATTAGCACCCTCAGCAGTAGGGCCAATTTTCTCCTTAACCACCTCAGCCTTGGTGTTCGGTTTGTTATCCATATCCTCAGAAGGGTTTGGGATATTCTCAGCCTTATCTCAGCTTTGTGAGCCCATAGAAGCATCTTCCTAATTTAAAAGATCTTTCATGGCTCTCTTGCCTTTTTCCTTTTCCAGGCGGGTGGAACGGCAGGTTTGGCCAGGGTGGGGGTACACAGACTCAGTAGTTTCAAGGTTAATAAGAATCCTCTTTCTTTTTTTTGTGGGTCACAAGTTGGAAGTCTCCAGGGTAAGGTCATGCTTAGAACCAACCAAAGTGTCAGGCGTAGGGTCAGCTAGAAAATTAGGGGTCTGGTGAGTTTCAGAGGATTTGTGGCTAGCAACAAGAGTAGAACAACCCAACAAACCAAAACGCGTGGGGAAGCCTTTATTCAAAGAAACTGAGGGTGAAGGAGGGAGTTGGTAGGTCACTTCAACAAGCGGAGGAGGGCATAGGGCACAGTGAAAGTTGTATAACCTCAAAATAAGCCCCTGGTGGAGAATAACATATTTTTTGACTAGAGAGATGGCCTCAGCCACATCTATAGCATTACTTTCCATGGAATGTAAAAGGTAAAATAGAATGGAAATTAAGATTTTATACCTTAGATGGTTTAAAAATGGCAAATGATAGTTATAAAAGGCGGTGCAAGGAACCTCCCTTTTTGATGTGTTGGTGTGTTTTAGGTTTGAATTAGGTGTTTTTTTGTGGATTAGAATAAGATCCAATAGGTTAGATACAATGTTGTTCAACTTCATGTTTGTAAGAGCCAATAGTGCTCAATAGGTGATTTAGGGTCATTTTGGCCTAAAATAGGGAAAAGTTGCTATTTTGATGTAATGTGGGTTTAATGTGTGTTTTAGGACCCTAAGTATCCTACCTAGGGTCATGGAAGTCAAACTCATCCATCGAGTTGACAAAAGGAGTCAAATAGGTCAAAATGCAAAAAGTTGCTAGCAACTTTGAAAAGTTGCTCGAGCAACTTTTGCAAGATTTTGGAAAAATGAAGTTAGAGGAGTTGTAACTACCCATGCTTGGTATATGAGCATGGATTCTATGATTTGGATAGGTTAATGAAATTTTGTATTGCAACATTTATTTTGTGAACTTCTGTACGGATGGTTTTGACTGTATCCTTGTAAAATATAAAGCTTTCTGCATTCTGTACAGTCCTGTACGAATTGGAAAAGGAGATTGGATGCCATGGGGGTGTAGTGTTTCATGTTAGCTTTCTTTTACATACTTCAGTTTACTTTGAAGTTCTAGGAGTAGGGAGTTACATTAATTGCAAGGTCACTAGTCTGTGATTCCATTTGCAGAGTCTCAGTGCCCAAAATGGCTCTAACCTAAGCATCCACTGGTGGAAATGGATGAAACCCTAGGGGATGAAAGGTTAGAGTTTTTAGATATGTTTTTTTCTTTCATTTTTGTGGTTGCAATGAAGTTTCAAGACCAAGTTTGAAGCCCTATGGATGACTGTTAGGAACAGGTGAGCCAGGACAGGGATAAGATGGATTTGGCACAAGCACCCATGATCTTGGGGAAAAGACTTAGAGGAATTTTCAGAATCCCTATTTAGTATCCTTGAAGAATAAAAAGGTGGTGGATGGTAAAATGAAAGTTGAGGGTCACTTTGACAATTGTTTGCGCTGACTGGTCTAGAGGCCTAAATAATAGGCTAAAAACTAGGGCCTGATGAATACTAGGGTTGTGGGTGCATCCAAAAGCCAGGGTTTTGGATTTTGATAAGGTTGATAGATACCTTGAATATTTTCAAGGTCTTCT
The DNA here is from genome assembly GCA_018584345.1 of Thuja plicata. Taxonomy (NCBI): domain Eukaryota; kingdom Viridiplantae; phylum Streptophyta; class Pinopsida; order Cupressales; family Cupressaceae; genus Thuja; species Thuja plicata. The sequence continues at coordinate 1,329,126 of MU225534.1, forward strand.
ATGGAGTTTTTTGGGATTTTTGGGAGAACTAGCCCAAAAATAGTGAATTTTGACCTACTAGGAAATAGGGCAATTAGGCCTCCTAGTGAATTTGATACCAATTGGATTGGTAAAGTATCTAGAAGTGTGGGGAAGGGTTCAGAAAGAATTTTAATGGGCCAAGGAAATAGAAAAGAGTCTATGGGATGTATGGGAAGATCCTAAGCTAGGTTTTTGGGATTCTAGGAGGAAATCTAGTGAGGGAGTCTAGGTAATTGAGGAACTAGTCGGACTAGTTAAGCCTAGAAAGTTTGGAATATTTAACAGATCAACTATACCTTAGAGGAGAAGTTGGTGGTGAGGGTCTTGGAGATCCTAATTGGAGAATAATCCCAAAGGAAATAACCATTGGATGGTTAGGATAGAGAAAGAAGCATATTGAGTAAAGAAATCACTAGAGTACCAAACCCTCTGCATCAGAGTGGTATCAGAGCCATAATTTATTGAAGTTTGTGTATGTCTAAATGGGAGGAGAGTAAAGAGGTTGAAAACATGCCTCCTAAGGCAATGAGTAGGGATGGCATTGTGGAATTGGTTCAGGGCCTCTTGGAGAAGGCTAGTGTGTCCAAGACAAAGAGTAAAAAGAAGATCATTGAATGGGGAGATGAGAGTGATGATGATGTTGAAAGTCAGACAGAAGAGTCATCAAACAAAGGTGAAGAACCTTAGATGGATAAAGAACAAAAGGTATTCTTGGATGATTTTAAGTCCCTCAACAAGGATAGTATGGAACACATACCATATTATTGTGGCAGTCTGAATGGAGAAGAGTTGTTGGATTGGATAGAGACCATTGACAACTAGTTTGATTACAAGGAAGTATCAAAGGAGAATAAGGTCAGATATGCCAAAGCAAGACTCAAAGGATCTACATTGGTGTGGTGGAACATGATGTAGGATGATAGGGTAACCAGTGGAAAGAAAAAGATAGTTTCTTGGGAGATAATGAAGATCAGATTGAGGGCGCAATTCTTGCATACTAACTATGAGATTCATATATACCAAAAGTTGCAGAACTTGAGACAAAAGAAGATGATAGTGAGTGCCTATACTGAGGAATTTCACAAATTGAGCCTAAGGGCTAGAAGACAAGAAGAAGAAATGGAGAAGGTTTCAAGGTATCTCAATGGGTTGAGACAAGGGATACAAGATGAATTTAGTATGATGGCTCCTGACTGTATGTACAAGTGTTTTCAGTTAGCCTTGAGAGCAGAGGATAAGGTTAGAAGGAGGAATGAATTCCATCAAAGAGGAAGAGGTGGTAACAATAACAGAGGTTTCAGAGGTAGGAGTAATTTTGGTAGAGGACAAAGCCCAAATAGACCAGAGGAGAATTAGTCTATGGATAACAGTGGAGGCAATCAATTTAGAGGATCTTTTCAAAGAGGGGGATACAGAGGAAGAGGATCACCAAGAGGTAGGTTTCAGTCTCAAGGAAGATCTAATTCACTCTTCATTGGCAGATGTTATAATTGCAATCAAGTGGGTCACACAATGGGTAGATGTCCAGAAAATGCTACCTCATCTTCTATGGGAGATAGGAGGAATCAGTTGGTTCAAGATGATGATACACAAAGTGTCACTTCTCCCATTTCCAAGGCAGGGCCAGTAATGGATGGAGATAATCTAATCCTAAGAAGAACTTTGTTGAAAGTACCTAGCATTATAGAGCCACCTCAAAGAAATAATTTGTTTAAGAAAACTTGTAGGTCTCATGGGAAGATTTGCAAAGTGATAGTGGACTCTAGATCCACTTAGAATATAGTATCCACAGAGATGGTGGACAAATTAAAATTAAGAAGGATACCTCATACCACACCCTATAAAGTTTCATGGTTGAACAAGGGTCAAAAAATAGTGGTAGATGAAAAAACCTTGGTGGAGTTTGAAATAGGTGACTATAAGGACAAGGTCCTATGTGACATATTGCCCCTAGATGCATGTCATCTTCTTTTAGGGCATCCTTGGCAATATGATGTGAAGGCTATCCATGATGGAGAAAAGAACAACTATGTTATCACCAAGCTAGGGAAGAAGTTTCAAATGGATCCATTGCAGGAATCTAATGAGGAGAAGCATGTGGGAACCAGTGTGATGCTCTTGAGTGGAAAGGAGTTCCTAAAATCTATGAAGAAGGAGAAAGGAGTCTATTGTGCAGTGATAGTGAAGCCAAAGGAGGAGACCGAAGATAAAGTCAACATGCCACCAGAGATACAAGCATTGTTGTAAATGTATCATGACATAGTGGATAATGGGTTTCCAAGTGCCCTACCACCCATGAGGGATGTGAGTCATCAGATAGACCTCATTCCTGGAGCAAATTTTCCAAAAAAAGCAGCATATAAGATGACACCAAGTCAAAATGCAGAGACAACAAAACAGATTCAAGATTTGTTGGAAAAGGGATTGATAAGGAAGAGTTTGAGCCCCTTTGCTGTGCATACTATTCTTGAACCTAAGAAGGATGAGAAATGGAGGATGTATATGGACTCCAGAGCTATAAACAAGTTTATAATTAGATATAGATTCCCAATGCCCTGGATTGAGGATTTGATGGACAATTTGGGAGGTTCATGTTATTTTTCAAAGATGGATTTGAAGTTAGGATATCACCAAATTAGGGTTAGGCCTGGTGATGTGTGGAAAACAACCTTCAAGACCAATGAAGGGATGTATGAGTGGCTAGTTATGCCCTTTGGCCTAACTAATGCACCTAGCACATTCATGAGGCTCATGAATGAAGTGCTAGTAGATTTTATTGGTAAGTTTGTAATAGTATATCTTGATGATATTTTTATATTTATCAGGTCCAAGGAGGAGCATATGAAGAATTTGGAGATGGTCTTGAGGAGTCTACATCAAGAAAAGTTGATGATCAATCAAGACAAGTGTGAGTTTCTGAAAATTGAATTAGTCTACCTTGGTTTTGTGGTTGCTAATGGATGTATGAAGATGGACCCTGATAAGGTTAAGTCAATATTGGAATGGCCTACACCTAGGTCCATAGGGGATGTTAGGAGTTTTCATGGATTGGCCTCCTACTACAGGAAATTTGTAAGAAATTTCAGTCATGTATGTGCCCCTATTCTCAACACTATAAAAGGTGGAAACAAATGTCAGTTTAAATGGGCTATAGCAGTAGACCAAGGGTTTGAAATGTTGAAAAAGAGGATAGAAGAGTTACCTACACTTAGGTTTCCCAATTTCAATCAGCTATTTGTGGTAGAGTGTGATGCTAACAAGCTAGCCTTTGGAGCAGTGTTAAGCCAAGAGGGACACTCTGTGGAATTCTTTTCAGAGAAGTTAAATGATGCCAAACAAAAGTACTCCACCTATAATTTGGAGTTGTATGCTATGGTACAAGCCCTTAAAAAATGGAGACACTATCTCTTACCTAGGGAATTTGTGGTCTACACTGATAACCATGCTCTAAGTTTCTATAATGGGCAAGAAAAACTAAATCAAAGGCACTTGAAGTGGGTAGAATCTTTGCAATCTTATAAATTTGTCATAAAACATAAGAAATGGGTTAGCAACAAGGTTGCAGATGCTCTTAGCAGAAGAGTCTTAACCATACAGGAGATACAATTAAAAAGTGTAGGGATGGATGATTTGGAAGACCTCTACAAAGAGGACAAAGATTTCAAGGATGCCTATGAGGCATGTGTGAAGTTACAACAGGGGTTTAAAGTGGATTTCAATGAGTTTATTTTGTAGGAAGGCCTATTGTTTAAAGGACACCTCATGTGTATACCTCAGTGTTCAATGAGGGAGAAAATTGTGAAGGAGAAACACCAAGGAAGCTTGGGAGGCCACTTTGGAGTGGATAAAACATTGGAGAAGGTGAGTAGGCATTACTATTGGCCTAAGTTATAGTTATATGTTAGGATATTTGTAGAGAAATGTTAGATTTGTTAGAGGGAAAACGGAAAAAGTAGTAACAGTGTGTTGTACCAACCCCTATCCATACCCCAAAGGCCTCGGGAGTGCCTCAGTATGGATTTTGTTTTGGGGTTACCAAAGACACCAAGGGGTCATGACAGTGTATTTGTGGTGGTGGACCATTTTAGCAAAATGGCTCACTTCATTCCATGTAATAAAACTAATGATGCTTCCCACATTTCAGGGCTATTCTTCATAGACATTGTAAGGATCCATGGATTGCCACTGATTATAGTAAGTGACAAATATAGTAAGTTTGTGGGTCACTTTTGGAGGACCCTTTGCAAAATATTGGGTACAAACTTGTCTTTCTCTTCAGCCTACCACCCATAGTTAGATGGACAAATAGAGATATTCAATAGGTCACTAGGGAACTTGCTAAGATGCTTGACTAAGCAACATGGATAGTCATGGGATCACATCATAGGGCAAACAAAATTTGCATATAATGACTCCATTAATAGGAGTACTGGTAGAAGCCCCTTTGAAATAGTATATGGGATCAATCCTAGATGGATCTTAGTTTGAAGGACAAAAGGAGTGCACAAGGGGAGTCATTTGTAGAACAGATGAAGGAGCTTCATGATCAAGTCAACAAGACTTTACAAAAGCAAGTGGAGAAGTATAAGTCCAAAGTTGATCAGACAAGAAGGGATTTGCAGTTCAAAGTGGGGGATCTAGTACTTTCCTACCACAGGAAGGAAAGGCTACCCAAGGGTTAGCCAACTAAGCTACTCATGAAGAAGATAGGCCCATTGAAGATTTTGCATAAGTATGGCAAGAATGCTATTGGAGATTTGCTTCTATGCAAATAGTTGACTATATGTTTGTCATTGATGACAACATTAGTATACAACAATGAACTGTATTCACTTTTCAGTATGGATATGTGGAAGCCTTGCATGGTTGTTTTTATGTTTTAGACATAGTTACTACACCATGTACATACACATAGATTCATATGTTCAGTAATAGTTGAGTTATGTTACTCTGTTTACCAGACACACTTTTAGAAGATTGTTCTCAGAAAGCCGACAGTAATTTTATTGGCTCTTCAGTTGCGTCTATCTATGGGATATGCATGTTTACATTCATGTTTAGTTATGATTATAAGATAATTAACCAAAGGTGCTAATCATGTTTCATTCGAAGCATGATGTTTGGGTAATTTTGGTGGAGTTGACTATGTGAAGCGATGCGTCTATTCAGTTTGAGTTGCACGGTTCTAATTATGTTGTGTGCTTGGTTTGGATGACTAAAGAAGTATTGAAGGGATTCCTAAAGCTGACAAAGATCATATCTTTTGGAGAAGATACTTATAGTAGTTCATTGGAAGATCACCAAATGTGAATGATAAGAAAAGAGACAGAATAAGGACAGAACAAAATGCTGATTATTTTGGGACAGTAAAGCCATTTCATTCATTAGATAAAGATCTATGTGAAGAAGTAGAGAGTATATATAAAATTCATTGGAACTGATCAAGATAGCAGGTCTACCCAAACAGTTCATTATCATATATAGTGTGTATTTGTTTTCCTGAAGGTTGTAGCCTTCATCATTTTAGCAGTGAGCTTTTGGACAGTGAGTCCTCACCCCTAACAGGGTTATTTGTAAAAGACTCCTAACAGGGTCAGATCCTTAACCAGGTCACTGTACTTATTGCTTTGTAAAGATCAACTCCTAATAGGGTTGTAAAATATTCTAACAGGGATTATTATACTCAAGTATAGTTCTTTGCAGGTGCTAATTCCCATCGGGGTTTTTACCTAGTTTGGTTTCCCCGTAACCAAAATTGTGGGGTTCTATTTTGTGTTATCTTAAATGTGTATGTGCTTATGATATTCTGTAATTAATTAGAGGATAGAATTTAACTTGTTGATAACTGATTCACCCCCCTCTCAGTTATCCCCTGGGACTATTCCAAAAATTGGTATCAAAGCCAAGTGCCTTGGAGAGAAAGCCTAACAGCTTAAGGTAGATTAAATGGTGTACTTCAAGAAAGAGATTCCTAAGTTTGATGGAGAGAATTATCTTAACTGGAAGAACAAAATGATAACACATCTTCAATGCATTGGTTTTGAGATTTATGATATTGCTACTCTTGCAATAGATGTTCCCACCTTGAAGGACCTTGCAGAAGAAGATTCTACAAATAGACAAAAGGAAGTATTCACCCAAAATGCAATTTCCAAAGAAGCCCTAATAAGTACCCTATCTGACAGTGACTGTTCTAAGATCAAGAAGGTAGAAAAAGCATATTCAATTTGGAAATACCTAGAAGACATTTTTAAAAAAGATATCCAAGCCAAGAATGCACGCAGAAAGACATGGAAGAAAAGATACAACAATTTAGAGATGCTACCTAAAGAAAACATCAAAGCTTACAATTAGAGGATTAATGAAGCAGTCTCAGGAATCAAGAACAATGGTGGAGAAATTTCATAGGATGATATAATGGACAAAATGATGACCACATTGACAGAAGATTATGAAAGAAAGATAAACATCTTGCATGAAACCATGCAATTCTCAAAGGACTTCAAAAGAGAAACCTTGATTAGTAAAATATCACCATTTGAGATATCAAGATTGAAGACAAAACCTAAAATGGAAACAACTTTCAAAGCCTCAGTCCATGGTAAGAAATCCTTAAACATCACTAGTAATGTTAAGAAAGAAGAAGTTGATACTGAACTAGAAGAAATCATTGCTATGATAGCTAAGAAGGAAAGAAAAGGTAAAGAAAAATACGAAGGACAACTACCATTCAAATTTTTTTCATGTAACAAAGTTGGCCACTTTGCATCCAAGTGTCCTACAAGAGTCAAGAAGTACAGATCAGATTACAAATCCAAATATACTAAGGAATACTATCATGCTAAGGATGGTGTAACTAATGATGACTCAGGAGAAGATGAAATTGGATTTGTTGCAATTAAGGATAATGAAAAAATGATTGATCAAATAGAAATTGAAGATGAAAAGAAAGCACAAGAATTGGCTTTAGTATCACAAGCTGACATCATAACAGACTGGATCATAGATAGTGGGTGTTCACATCACATGATAGGAGACAAAGATAGATTTGTACATCTAGAAAAGTAAAAAGGTGGCATGGTCATATTTAGAGATAACATTCCCAAACCTATCATAGGTAGAGGATCTATCACCTTAGATGGAAAGAACAAGACAAATGATGTTCTTTATGTTGATGGTTTGCATCATAACTTACTAAGTGTTGGAAAGTTGCTAGATAAAGGATATCAGTTGGAATTCAAAAACAACAGATGCATTATCAACACAAAAGAAGGATTCATGATTGCATCAGGCTCAAAAACCAAAGGTAATGTTTTTAAGCTTAACTCTAAAGTAAGTTGTTTTGTTGCAAAAGTGGATGACGGTTGGCTATGGCACAAGAGACTTTGTCATATCAATTTTGACAGCATAGTGAAGATAAGTAATGTAAAGGCAGTAAGAGACCTTCCTAGTATTGCAAGACCAGTTAATACTACGTGCAGGGAATGTGTGATGGGAAAGCATGTGAGGACCTTATTCAGAAACAAAATGAATGAAGATGGGATAGTGATAAGAAATAAAGCAAGATTGGTATGTAAAGGATATGTATAAACATAAGGAATTGACTATTCTGATACATTTGCCGCTGTGAGCAGACTGAAAGCTATAAAGTTATTTTTAGCCTATGCAACATTCAAGAACATCAAAGTATATCAGATGGATATCAAGTCATCTTTCTTGAATGGTGACTTAAAGGAAGAAGTCTACATAGAGAAGCCTGAAGGATTCAAACTTTTAGACAAAACAGACATGGCATGCAGACTAAAGAAAGCCCTCTATGGACTTAAATAGGCCCCAAGAGCATGGTATGAGAGACTTGATGGCTACTTAACAAAGATTGGATTCAAAAAGGGAGTAGAAGATTGCAACCTGATCATTAGAGAGACACCTGAAGGTTTACTAATTGTTGCTATCTTTGTTGATGACATTATTTTTTGAGGTAATGCCAAGCTTAGTGCATAATTAGCAAGAGAGATGCAAAGTGAATTTGAGATGAGCATGATTGGACCTATCAAATATTTTTTGGGATTAAATGTAAATCAAACAGACAAAGGCATATTCATAAATCAGTCTAAATATGTGAAGGAGATATTAAAGACATTCAAGATGGAATATTGCAAGCCAGTAAGCACCCCCATGATAATAGGAAGCAATCTTTCCAAAGATGATGATTCCACAACAATTGACAAGACACTATACAAGTCTGTGATTTGAAAAATCATATATCTCACTCAATCTAGACCTGATTTTTCTAATGCAGTTGGCATTGTTGGAAGATTTGTAGCTGAACCTAAACAAAACCAATTAATGGCAATGAAAAGAATATTCAGATACTTAAAGGGAACTATAGACTATGATTTATGGTATCCTAACTCAGAGAATGTACAACTTCATGTGTATACTGATGCTAATTGGGCAGGTTGTGTTGATGACAGAAAGAGTACCTCAGGAGGAGCAGTATTCCTTGGAGACAAATTGGTCTCTTGGACAAGCAAGAAAAATAATTGTATTTCTTAGTCAACAGCTGAAGCAGAATATGTAGTTGTAAGGTAAGAAAAATGATGTTAATAGAATAAGAGTGTTTTGATACTCAAATCACTTATCACCTTACATTTAATGTTTAGAGTGGAGGGATAAATAATACATTCCCCTTTATTCTCAAATGCACAAAGGAAGGATCCAAATTGATCAACCCAAAAAGGATGAATGCATAAATGAATCAATCTATTGGAAATAAGAATAAAGAAGGAGATCCTAGGTTTCCCTCTTAAAATGTGTGTGAATAAATGTAAATATGTGATAGATTTAGAATGATTAAGGATTTGAATTGAAATGGATAGGAGAAATTCACTAACCTTGAAATATTGCAGATCAAAGAATGTTGTTTTCTGATGTCCGTACTCAGTTTCTAGAAAATCTGAAGTATGATCCGGAACTGGAGCGCAGAGACGAACAAACCCCAAAAATATTTTTCCAATCTGACACCATCTTGAGAAAAAGGTCGACCTTAACCCACAAATGTCACCCCTGACCCAATAATCTTGACCCTAACCTACACAGCTCTGACAGAAAATCTGTTCACAGATCCCGATAGTTCGCTAAAAAGGGTATCCAGATCTGAGTTCAAATCCACAGTGCTAAACTTGTACCTACAAGAAAAGGATATTTTTTTGTTGGGGGGAGGGGTTTGCCTTAGTCAAACCCCAATTTAGGAATTAACCTTGAAATCAATAATTGAAATAAGAATGCTAGCAAGTAGTAGAATTGAATCTAATAATGAAGCTATGATATTCCATAGATATGTAATTGTAATTCAAATGTAGACAAATATGTAAATATGAAAGCATGGACTTTAGAAACCATAAACCTCCATGATTATATGTTTGGAATCTACCTTGAAGAGATGATGAAAGAGTCTTGAGTATGCACAAAGGATCTTGAAGGAAGATCATACCATCATGATGGCTGGATCTAGGGCTTGAATGATAAATCTTGAATGCTTGAACAAAATCCCTTCAAAGGCTTGAGAGCTTGAATCCTTGATCTTCAATGGAGAGCTTGAATGATTGAGAGGAAGAATTGAACACCTTGAAATCTTGAGAACATGTAGAAAAATGGATGCTTGAACCTTTTTCTTCTTGACAAAATCTTGGTCAGAGGTTTTTGCACTTAGAAGACTTAGAGAAAATGACAGAGAAAGGCTTCCTTTTATATGAAATTAGGGCACAATCTTCTAAGGAGGCTGACATAGTAGAATTAAATTCCAATTAGACCCATTCCCCTAGAAGAGGACCTATATTAAACATAATTTAGGATTTTTCGCTTCGAAACCCAAAATAGCTGACCCGAAAGTGGGAAAAATGAATTTTTGATGACCTCTAGAAGTCGACAAGCTTCTAGATTTGGAAGGGGGACCCCGATCAAGGTCGAGGTCAACCCTGACCTAGGTCAAGGTTGAGTTCAACCCTAACCTAGGTCAAGGTCGAGGTCAACCTTGACCTAGGGGTCATAACCCCTAGAAAAAGTGCCAGGTGGGATAGAAGGTGCCCGGAAAGGCCCAATCAGGGTCCTAAACAAGCACAGAAGCAGGAGATGATGCAGAAAGGAGGGGACAGTATGATGGTGGTCAAAAAAATCCCCTAAGGAGGGCTAAAATTTCTTATCAAGGAAGTGCTTCTATTTTAAGATGATACATTAAGCCCCCACTTTAGCGGAAGTATGGAAATCGAACATGCTTTCAGTAAAGTTAGAAGAAAGACTCTGGTCGATCACAACGAGGTAGAAAATCACTAGGTCAAGGACATAATTACTTAGACCAAGGATTCTAACTCAACATACATGCATAAAAGATATGAAAGTAAAGAGCAATCAATCATAGGAAACATACATGATTACATAAGCAGGAAAAGAGCAACACTATAGATAACATAGCTTCATGATCTAATCCTACTAGCATGAAAGCAAAAGAGAGAGAAGGGAAAGTGATTACCTCGCCTAGTAAGATGCCCACCTTACTATGAATCACCAAGGAGGGAGAGCCCAACAGGTTCACCCATAAACTGTGCTTGTAATTGTAATGTGTCTTCTGACGGCTTTTGAAAATATCCATAGATCCACATTCTTGTATCACTATGAATACAAAATGCATGTCTTTTCAGGATTTAGCAACTTATGTGTGTTACCTTCCAAGGATTTAGCATATTGAAAATTTAAAAAGGGCGTGTATCTCTTCAAGATTTAGCAACTTATGTGTGTTACCTTCCAAGGATTTAGCAAAGATAAAAGTAAAAATGCATGTCCCTTCAGGATTTAGCAACTTATGTGCGTTACCTTCCGAGGATTTAGCAAAAAAAAAGTAAAAATGTGTGTCCCTTCAGAATTTAGCAACTTATGTGCGTTACCTTCCAAGGATTTATCATGTTGCAAAATGTAAATTAATGTAAACTATAGTACAAGGGAGACCCTATATATGCCCCCCTCCTTATAATGACTACCCACTAGGCATGATAAGGAAGAGAAAGAGGATACCTACTTCACAAGGTAAGGAGATATCCATCTTTACAACAATGTATACCATATCCTTAGTGAAGAGTCTTGACCCTTACATCCAAGAACATAGATAATCGTGAAATGGATATGTCACTTATGGAAAAAGGATCCTCAAAAAGGAAGACATCTTATCAACAATACCCTCCACCATAGAGGAGTGCTTAGGATAAAATGTCATATTCTAAAGAAAAGAGGGAACAAAGATTCAATCATCAAGCCCCCTGTAATCAAGAGGAAGCAGAATCTTGGGATGAAGGAATCAAACTCTAACCCAAATCAAGAGCAAGAGTTTATAAAGAACATAATTTGCAAAATAAAGAAGAGGTGATGACCTAGGAAAATCACCTCTCGTATAAGAGGGTATCCATAGTTAAAAACATACATCTTTATAAGGAAATAATGTTATATGATAAACCAATGCCACTAAGCTAAGGAAAGTAGATCCTTAGATAGAGGAAGAAGGAAAATACCTTGCCCCCCAGGGGTGAAAGCAAGGGATATATCAAATTATATCAAGAGATATTGTAGCAAAGAGATATCACATGAGAAGTGAAAAAGTAACCCTTGTGAGGATAGGACATTATTCAGTTTCCAAGGTGAGAGATTTATCAACCATGGAAACCCAATGTCAAACAATGAAATAGCTTATAATCAAAGACATAGATCCTTAATGCAAACCAAAATTTTCATGTATGTTGGATATCACATAATAGATAGATATTGCTTAACCAAGGGAAAGTGGATCCCGGAAAGACAAAAAATAAGGAGATGACATCCTTGCCCCCCAAGCGTAGGAATAAGGAAGAAAGGGGACCTATTATATCACTCACAATACTATGCAAGACAATGATCCCCCAAATATTAGGCTAGAATTGTTTACATAATATGGAGTTCCATAATAGGAACATAAATGTTATTCAGAGAAAAAAGGATTGAAATACAACTCATTGCCACATGATATATAAATAATTTTACTATCAATGAGCTGCCTAATCTTATAATGTAAATCTTGATATTTATTAGAGTGATCATGAAATCTATGATAGAAAAAAGGAAGAATCTTCAAGTATAGACTACGTTTATTTTTGCGTTTAGGTCTAGTAATCATCTTAGCACGAAGGAGTTTAGGCAGAACAACCTTTTGGTCAAATTCCTTCATAGGCTCATCATGTTTTGAAATGTTATTTGAGATGTTGGTAACATTGATGTGTTTTCGAGGATTAAATCCCAATCTACAAGAATGCTCATGCCCACCATTCTCTAAGGGCATTTGAATTCCCTATTTATGCTTAGGACATCCTTGACTATGGAATCCTTGTTTAACTAGTAAATGATAACTATGACCATAATAATAAGCCATATGAAAAGAAGTCAATTGAACCCCAGTAGTCACTAAGTCATCATTAGTATGTTAGATAGATTCACAAGAAGGAGAAATAAAGGAATACATCCTAGGAGAAGATGGGGTAGGAGCTTGATTCACCATAGGATCATCACTAAGAGGGAGAGCATTAAGGGAATTCATATCATTCCCCGCTAATGTCTCATTACTAGAAGAAATCCCAAATGGAGGTAAAGAATCTATAATATTTTCTTCTTTCTCTAAAATATCTACATAAGGAGAGTGTATTTTAGAAAAAGATTCATTATTATGTATGAATATGTCATCCATTAATCAATCACCCTCTTGTATCAAAGCATCTTCACCAGGAGGAGATAAATCAATGTCTTTATCCAAGGGTTCATCCCAAAAAGTAGAATTACCCATAATGGCTTTATGAGGAAGAGAGTAATCAACATCCAAATCCAAAGGTTCATCCCAAATAGGAGGATTATCCTCCCTATCAATAAAGAACATTGTAGGAGCGCCTAAAGCTTGATCCCCAAAGGGGGAAGAATTATATTCTAAAGTAGGCTCATAGAAAAGACATATATTAGGAGAAGAATTAACATCTATCCCTAACTCATTTCTATGGTAAAGGTCAATTGAAGAGATTTTAGAGGAGGATAAAATAGAAATAGGATCAATGGAGATCTTATTTGAATAAATTTCATCCTCACTTCCATGTACCTCATTAAGGGATCTATTCTCTTGTACAATAAAATCTTCATCAAAGTATTCAAAACAAGAGTCATACATGTTGAACACACAATAAAATTACAAGTATGTAAATGTTTTTGTGTTTTTAGAGAAATTTTATATTTTTTTAATGTATTTTTGGAATATAAATGCAAGAGCATGAAATAAAACCTACTTTTAAATGCATGCAAATGACACCAAAAAGAAAGAGTTGTCTATCGCGGGTTCACCAAAATGTAAGGTAAGAAAAATGATGTTAATAGAATAAGAGTGTTTTGATACTCAAATCACTTATCACCTTACATTTAATGTTTAGAGTGGGGGGATAAATAAGACATTCCCCTTTATTCTCAAATGCACAAAGGAAGGATCCAAATTGATCAACCCAAAAAGGATCAATGCATAAATGAATCAATCTATTGGAAATATGAATAAAGAAGGAGATCCTAGGTTTCCCTCTTAAAATGTGTGTGAATGAATGTAAATATGTGATAGATTTAGAATGATTAAGGATTTGAATTGAAATGGATAGGAGAAACTCACTAACCTTGAAATATTTCATATCAAAGAATGTTGTTTTTTGATGTCTGTACTCAATTTCTGGAAAATCTGAAGTGTGATCTAGAAAAGGAACACAAAGACGAACAAAACCCAGAAATATTTTTTTGATCTGACACCGTCTTGAGAAAAAGGTCAACCTTGACCCACAAATGTCACCCCTAACCCAATAATCTCGACCCTGAACTGCACAGGTCTGACAGAAAATCGGTTCGCAGATCCCGATAGTTCACTGAAAAGGGTATCCAGATCTGAGTTCAAATCCACAGCCCTAGCCCTGAACCTGTACCTGGAAGAAAAGGAGATTTATTTGTTGGTGGGGAGGGGTTTGCCTTAGTCAAACCTCAATTTAGGAATTAACCTTGAAATCAATAATTGAAATAAGAATGCTAGAAAGTAGTAGAATTGAATCTAGTAATGAAGCTATGATATTCCATAGATATGTAATTGTAATTCAAACGTAGAAAAATATGTAAATATGAAAGCATGGAATTTAGAAACCATAAACCTCCATGATTGTATGCTTAGAATCTAACTTGAAGAGATGATGAAAGAGTCTTGAGGATGCACAAAGGATCTTGAAGGAAGATCACACCATCATGATGGCTAGATCTAGGGCTTGAATGATAAATCTTGAATGCTTGAACCAAATCCCTTCAAAGGCTTGAGAGCTTGAATCATTGATCTTCAATGGAGAGCTTGAATTCTTGAGAGGAAGAATTGAACAACTTGAAAGCTTGATAACATGTAGAAAAATGGATGCTTGAACCTTTTTCTTCTTGACAAAATCTTGGTTAGAGCTTTTTGCACTTAGAAGACTTAGAGAAAATGAGAGAGAAAGGCTTCCTTTTATATGAAATTAGGGAAAAATCTTATAAGGAGGCTGAAATAGTAGAATTAAATTCCATTTAGACCCATGCCCCTAGAAGAGGACCTATATTAAACATAATTTAGGATTTGCCGCTTCGAAACCCAAAACAGCCGACCCAGAAGCAGGAAAATTAATTTTTGATGACCTCCGGAAGCCGACAAGTTTCTAGACTTGGAAGGGGGACCCAAGTCATGGTCGAGGTCGACCCTGACCTAGGTCAAGGTCAAGTTTTTCCCTGACCTAGGTCAAGGTCGAGGTAGACCTTGACCCAAGGGGTTAGAACCCCTGGAAAAAGTGCCATGTGGGATAGAAGGTGCCCGAAAAGGCCCAATCAGGGTCCTAAACAGGCATAGAAGCAGGAGATGATGCAAAAAGGAGGGGATAGTATAATGGTGTTCAAAAATATCCCCTAAGGAGGGCTAAATGTTCTTATCATGGAAGTGCTTCCATTTTAAGATGATACAATAGCATCAACATTGAATTGTTCTACAATTGTTTGGATCAACCAGATGATAAAAGACTTTGGAATTTAGATTGATTATCCTATTGTTATTCACTATGATAACACTAGCACTATCAATATGTCAAAGAACCCTGTGATGCACGCAGAGAAAAAACACATTGAAATAGAATATCATTTTCTAAGAGAAAAAGTTACAGACAAAGAAGTAAAGTTGGATTATGGAAGCACTAAAGAAAAAGTAGCAGATATTTTTACAAAGCCTTTATCTAAAGATACTTTTGAGTATCTCAGGGAGAAGCTGGGAGTAATTTCCTTTCCTGAGTCTGATTAACATTTTCAGCAAATGCATCAATCCTTGGTGATTGATGAATGGTTGACTACCCTACTTTTGGAGTAGTACCTGTGTTTAATAGTATTTGGCACCCTTTTCCATTGCTATCAAAGGGGGAGTATATAGAAAGGGGGAGCATATACTCTAGGGGAGTATATAGTCATGAAAATAAAAACACAGTCAGAGGAGCTGCAGTGAAGAGGATCCTTTGATGAGGATATTGAGAAGATTGTAAAAAGGAGGATACTTTGGGTTGATGGTGTTTTTCATATCATATGTTGCCATCAATGTCAAAGGGGGAGATTGTTGGAGATTTGCTTCTATACAAATAGTTGACTGTATGTTTGTCATTGAGTATACAACAACGAACTGTATTCACTTTTCAGTATGGATATGTGAAAGCCTTCCACGGTTGTTTTTATGTTTTAGAGATAGTTACTACACCATGTACATACACGCAGATTCAGATGTTCAGTAACAGTTGAGTTATGTTACTTTGTTTACCAGACACAGTTTCAGAAGATTGTTCTCAGAAAGCTGACAATAATTTTATTGGTTCTTTAGTTGTGTCTATCTATGGGATATGCGTGTTCAGATTCATGTTTTTTTATGAGTCTAAGATAATTAACCAAAGGCGCTAATTGTGTTTCATCCGAAGCATGACATTTGGGTGATTTTGGTGGAGCTGACTATGTGAAGCGATGAGTCTATTCAGTTTGAGTTGCGTGGTTCTAATTATGTTGCATGCTTGGTTTGGCCGACTAAAGAAGTATTGAAGGGATTCCTAAAGATGACAAAGATCATATCTTTTGGAGAAGATGCTTATAGTATTTCATTGGAAGATCACCAAATGTGAATGATAAGAAAAGAGACAGAAGAAGGACAAAACATAATGCTGATTGTTTTGGGACAGTAAAGCCATTTCATTCATCAGATAAAGATCTATGTGAATAAGTAGAGAGCATATATAAAATTCATTGGAACTGATCAAGACAACAGGTCTACTCAAATAGTTCATTATCAGATATAATGTGTATCTGTTTTCTTGAAGGTTGTAGCCTTCATCATTTTAGCAGTGAGCTTTGGACAGTGAGTCCTCACCCCTAACAAGGTTATTTGTAAAAGAATCCTAATAGTGTCTGACCCTTAACCAGGTCACTGTACTTATTTCTTTGTAAGGATCAAATCCTAACAGGGTTGTAAGATCTTCTAATAGGGATTATTATACTCAAGTATAGTTCTTTGTGGGTGCTAATTCCCATGAGGGTTTTTACCTAGTTTGGTTTCCCCGTAACCAAAATTGTGGTGTTCTATTTTGTGTTATCTTAAATGTGTATGTGCTTATGATATTTTGTAATTAATTAGAGGAAATAATTTAACTTGCTGATAGCTGATTCACCCCCCTCTCAGTTATCCCTTGGGATTATTCCAAAAAATACCTATGAGGTGCAGTTGCCTCCTAATTTGGGGATTTCACCCATTTTCATTGTTTGTGACCTATATCCCTACAATTGACCATCTCTAGACACAGGTCATCCCACTCTTGCAGATTTAGGGGATGATGATTGGGTGAAAGACTTGCATACCCCAATGCCACATAAATTGGAAAGTATACTGGATTCTAAAGTGATCAAGAAGACAAGGAAGGGTAACTACAAGGAGTATCTCATCAAGTGGCAGGGAATACCTGAAGCTGAGGCCACTTGGATGACAGAGCTGGACATTCTAAAACATGGGGTCACCATTGAAGACCTCCTAACTCGAGGGACTTGATTTCTTTGTCCCAGGGGAGTATGGTGCATGGAACCTGCCTTTTTGATGTGTTGGTGTGTTTTAGGGTTGAATTAGGTGTTTTTGTGTGGATTGGAATAAGATCCAATAGGTTAGATACAATGTTGTTCAATTTCATGTTTGTAAGAGCCAATAGTGCTCATTAGGTGATTTAGGGTCATTTTGGCCTAAAAGAGGGAAAAGTTGCTATTTTGATGTAATGTGGGTTTAATGTGTGTTTTAGGACCCTAAGTATCCTACCTAGGGTCATGGAAGTCAAACTCATCCATCGAGTTGACAAAAAGAGTCAAATAAGTCAAAATGCAAAAAGTTGCTCGAGCAACTTTTGCAAGATTTTGGAAAAATGAAGTTAGAGCAGTTGTAACTACCCATGCTCGGTATATGAGAATGGATTTGATGATTTGGATAGGTTAATGAAATTTTGGATTGCAACATTTATTTTGTGAACTTCTGTACGGATGGTTTTGACTGTATCCTTGTAAAATATAGAGATTTCTGTATTCTATACGGTCTTGTACGGATTGGGAAAGGTGATCGGACCCCATGGGGGTGTAGTGTTTCATGTTAGCTTTCTTTTACATACTTTAGTTTACTTTGAATTTCTAGGAGTAGGGAGTTACATTAATTGCAAGGTCACTGGTTTGTGATTCCATTTGTAGAGTCTCAGTGCCCAAAATGGCTCTAACCTAAGCATCCACTCGTGGAAATGGCTGAAACCTTAGGGGATGAAAGGTTAGATTATGTACATATGTTTTTTTCTTTCATTTTTGTGGTTGCAATGAAGTTTCAAGACCAAGTTTGAAGCCCTATGGATGACTGTTAGGAACAGGTGAGCCAGGACATGGATAAGATGGATTTGGAACAAGCACCCATGATCTTGGGGAAAAGACTTAGAGGCATTTGTAGAAGCCCTAAATAGTCTCCTTGAAGAATCAAAAGGTGGTGCATGGTGAAATGAAGTTTGAGGGTCACTTTGACAATTGTTTGTGCTGACTGGTCCATAGGCCTAAACAATAGGCTAAAAACTAGGGCTTGACGAATACTAGGGTTGTGGGTGTATCCATAAGCCAGGGTTTTGGATTCTAATAGGGTTGATAGACACCTTGAATATTTTCAAGGTTATCTGTGGAGTTGTTTGGGAGTTTTGGGAGTACTATCCCAAAAACTTTGAATTTTGACCTACTAGGAAATAGGGAAATTAGGCCTCCTAGTGAATTTGATACCAATTGGATTGGTAAAGCATCTAGAAGTGTGGGGAAGGGTTTAGAATGAATTTTAATGGGCCAAGGAAATAGAAAAGAGTCTATGGGATGTATTGGAAGATCCTAAGCTAGGGGTTTGGGATTTTAGGAGGAAATCTAGTGAGGGAGTCTAGGTAATTGAGGAACTAGTCAGACTAGTTAAACCTAGAAAATTTGGAATCTTCAATAGATCAACTATAACTTGGGGGAGAAGTTGGTGGTGAGGGTCTTGGAGATCATAAATGGAGAATAATCCAAAAGGAAGTAACCATTGGATGGTTAGGAGAGAGAAAGAAGCATATTGAGTAAAGAAATCACTAGAGTACCAAACCCTCTGCATCAAAAGGTACCATACCATCCCTCCAACGTGAAGTATCAGATGACCAACTTGGACATTTTTGGCCAAAATTATGGGAGATTTGAGATTTTGTAACCCCCATTTTTAGAAATAGGGGTCTCCTTAGGGGTCATGAAAAACTGCACAAAGTCTATTTTAGCTTGGGTTTTGGCAGTGTTTTTTCATTTTCGGCCAGTGGTTGTGGTGCACAACACCTCCAACATTTTTGGTTTGATATTGGTTAGGTGTTGTTCAAGGTCATTTAGGAATTTTGGTATGTTGTAATAAGCTCGAAGAGTCATTGGATCCAAGCATGTCTCAATTTGTTTGAGCACAAGTTGCTCATAAGTCCTAAAAGTTGTAAAAAGGCCTAAAAAGTTGCTAATAGGAGCAACTATGAAAGATAGTATCATCTAGGGTCCTAAGAGTCATAACTAGGGTCCTTGGATAGGTCAAAGTGGTTAGGATTGATCACTATCCTCAACAACACAAGGAAATGAGGAATTGCTTAGCAACTCTAAAAAGTTGCTCAAGCAACTTTTACAACTTTTTCACTTTTGCAAAAGTTGCTTGCAAGAAGTTGAAAATGAAGAGATGGACGGTTGTAACTACCCATGTTTGGGTATTTGGGTCATGTTTTGAAGATTTGGAAAGGTTAATGTGATTTTCAGTTGCAGACCACACGTGTGCATATAGTGTACGAATGTTTTTCTTTCAATTACAGTGTTTCTATTGTCTTGTATGATTGTGTATAGATTAGATTGTGTAATTTGATTTCATGGGAGTGTAGAGCTTAGTCTTGGATTTCTTTTTCATATTCAAGTTTTCTTTCAAGTTAAGGGGTTGTAGAGATACACCTTGTTTTTTGTGACTGTGTTTGGAACACCCATTTGCAGAGTTTCAGGAACAAAAATGGCTCTAGCCTAGGCACCCATGGTTGAGAATGCATGAAACCTTGTGGAATATTAGGTTAGAGTCTGTATAGATGGATTTTGGAAAATATGGAGTGTTTGAAATTGAAACCCTAATTTTAAAGTGAAGCCCTAGGCTGACTAATCAGAGTAGATGAGCCAGGACAATGTGAAGATTGTGTTGAAACATCACACTCACAACCTTGTACGGATACCTAAGTGGCATGGATGGAAGAATTAGGATGTCTCCTTGAATTTTATAGTGGTTTCAAGGGTTGACATGAAGTTTGAAGACCAATTAGATGCATTTTGCATAGACTGGTTCAGAGGCCTAAAATATAGCCTAGAAACTAGGGCCTGATGGAAATTAGGGTTGTGGGTGTCTTGAAGATTTGTAACTTTGGATTCTTGAAGGGATAGGTGATAGCTTTCAGAATCATATAGCCTTCCATAGGGTTGTGTGGAAGAATTTACATAACTAGATCAAAAATAGTGAAAATAGACCTAATACAATTAGGCCTAATTAGGACTATCTTGAGTAGCGATAGTAAAGTGCTAGCTAAGGTGGCCAGAAGTGTTTATAACATCTTAGAGGGGCATGTAAGGTTCCAAGAACATGGGAAAGGACCTGAGATATGTGTAGGAATGATCCTAAGCAAGGGTTCAGAGTTCTAGGGGAAAGCTAAGGGAGAAATCAAGGTAAACAAAAGGCTAGTTGGACTAGTTAAAGTTAAATGTGCATTGTTTCTTCATCATTTCAGCTATACCTAGGAGGCAAGTTGAAGCAAGAGCCTTGGAGGCCAAATTTTGTGAGGAGCACATTGGAGGTTGAAACCATTGGATGGTTCAATGAAGGTGATTACAAGTTGGTTGAAGGGAAAAACATCTAGAACTTAAGACCCTCTGCATCAAAGTGGTATCAGAGCCAAAACTACAGTAAGTTTAGTGTATGTCTGAAGGGGAGGAGAGCCAAGAGGTTGACGCGATGCCACCTAAGAAAATGAGAAAGGATGCCGTAGTGGGACTTATTGGAAAAGGCCAATCTTTCAAAATCAAAGAGTAAGAGGAGAGTTACTAAATGTGGTGATGAAAGTGAGGAAGAGGATGAAAGTCAGACATGAGAGACATCTGGCAAGGGAAAAGAAGTGGAGATGGATAAGGAATAGAAAGTGATCTTGGATGCCTTCAAATCAATCAATTTAAAGATAGCATGGAACACATTCCTTACTATAGTGGCAGTTTGAATGGAGAAGAGTTGCTAGATTGGATAGAGGCCATAGATAATCAATTTGATTACAAATAAGTGTCAAAGGGGAAGAGAGTCAGTTTTGCCAAGGCTAGGCTCAAGGGATCAGCATTGGTTTGGTGGAATATGATGCAAGATGATAGGGTAACAAATGGGAAGAAAAAAATAGTCTCTTGGGATAGGATGAAGATTATACTGAGGGCACAATTCTTACCAACTGATTATGAGATACAAATGTATCAAAGGTTATAGAACCTAAGGAAACAAGAACTGACAGTAAGTGCTTATACTGAGGAATTTAATAAGTTGAGTCTAAGGGCAAGGAGGCATGAAGAAGAGGTAGGAAGGGTAACAAGGTATCTCAATGGATTAAGGAAAGCAATCCAAGATGAGATCAGTATGATGGCCCCTAAAACCATGCATAAATGCTTTCAATTAGCATTGAGAGCAGAAGAGAAGGCTAAAAGGAGGAGTGATTTTCAACAAAGAGGTAGAGGCAATAGAGGATTCAGAGGAAGGGGTAACTTTGGAAGAGGCCAAAGCTTGAATAGGGAAGAATAAACTTAGTCCACAGATAATAGTAGAGGCAATCAGTATAGAGGATCTTCACAAAGAGGAGGATATAGAGGAAGAAGACCTCCAAGAGGTAGGTTTCAGTTACAAGGCATGGATAATACTATCTTCACAAGCAGGTGCTACAATTGCAACCAAGTAGGCCATACTATGGGCAGATGTCCTAAGAAAAATTCATCCATGGGAGACAGAAGAACTTAGTTAGTACAAGAAGAGGACACACAAAGTGTCACCTCACCAATTTCCAAGGTAGGGCCAGTACTAGATGGAGAAAATCTTATGGTGAGAAGGACTTTATTAAAAGTTCCTATCACTACAGAGCCACCTCAAAGGAAGAGTTTGTTTAAAACTACATGTAGGTCACATGGGAAGATCTGCAAGGTGATAGTGGATTCTAGTTCCACAAAGAACATAGTTTCAATTGAGATGGTAGACAAACTAAACCTTAGAAGGATACCAAACACCACACCCTATAAAGTGTCTTGGTTAAATAAGGGACAACAAATACTGGTGGATGAGCAGACTTTAGTGGAGTTTGAAATAGGAGAGTACAAAGACAAAGTGTTATGTGACATATTGCCTATGGATGCATGTCACCTCCTATTAGGACGACCATGTTAGTATGATGTAAAGGTCATTCATGATGGAGAGAAGAATAATTATGTAATCACCAAGCAAGGTAAGAAGTTTCAAATGGATCCTTTGACATAACCTAATGAAGAGAAGCATGTGGGGCCTAGTGTGATGCTCATGAGTGGAAAAGGAGTTTCTTAAAGTCATGAAGAAGGAAAGAGGGGTCTGTTGTGCAGTGATAGTGAAGCCAAGAGAAGAGACTAAGGAGAAAGTCATCATGCCTCAAGAAGTACAACAATTGTTGGAGAAACACCATGAGATAGTGGATAATGGATTGCCTAGTGCTTTGCCACCTATGAGGGTTGTGAGTCATCAGATAGACTTAATTCAAGGGGCTACTTTACCCAACAAGGCAACTTATAAAATGACACCAAGTCAGAATTCTGAGATTGCCAAGCAAGTATAAGATTTGTTAGAGAAATGACTCATAAGGAAAAGTTTAAGCCCTTGTGCAGTGCCAACTGTTCTTGCCCCTAAGAAGGATGGAAAATGGAAGATGTGTATGGACTCCAGGGCTATCAACAAGATCACAATTCGTTAGACAATTTGGTAGGCTCTTGTTGGTTTTCTAAGGTGGATTTGAAATCTGGTTATCACCAAATCAGAGTTAGGCCTGGTGATGAGTGGAAAACAACCTTCAAGACAAATGAAGGGTTGTATAAGTGGCTAGTAATGCCCTTTGGACTGACAAATGCACCTAGTACATTCATGAGGCTCATGAATGAGGTTTTAGCTGAATTTATTGGCAAATTTGTTACTGTTTACCTTGATGACATTTTGATTTTTAGCAGGTCTAAAGAAGAACACATGAAGCACTTGGAGTTGGTCTTAAGGAGGCTACATCAGGAGAAGTTGATGATCAATCAAGAACAATGTGAGTTTTTGAAAACTAAATTAGTATACCTTGGATTTGTTGTGTCTAATGGATGCATAAAAATGGACCTTGATAAGGTTAAGACTATTTTGGAATTTCCAACACCTAAATCCATAGGAGATGTTAGGAGTTTTCATGGGCTAGCTTCTTATTATAGGAAGTTTGTGAGGAATTTTAGCCATGTATGTGCAACCATACTCAATACAATTAAGGGTGGAATTAAATGTTAGTTTAAGTGGACATAAGCAACAGAAAAATGATTTGAAATGTTAAAGAATAAGATAGTAGAACTACTTACTCTTAGGTTTCCAAACTTTAATCAATTATTTGGGGTGGAGTCTGATGCTAGTAAACTAGCCATTGGGGTAGTGTTGAGTCAAGAGGGGCACCCTATGGCATTCTTTTAAGAGAAATTGAAAGAAGCTAGGAAGAAGTACTCCACCTATGATTTGGAGTTGTATGCAATGATACAATCACTCAAGAAGTGGAGACATTATCTCCTACCAAGGGAATTTGTAGTCTATATAGACAATCATGCTCTTAGCTTCTTGAATGGGCAAGAGAAGTTGAATCAAAGACACCTAAAGTGGGTAGAGCATTTGCAAGCATATACCTTTACTATAAAACATAAGAAGGGAGTCAACAACAAGCTTTCAAATGTACTAAGTAGGAGAGTCTTGGCTATCTAGGAGATACAGTTGCAAAGTGTAGGGATGAGTGACCTTAAAGACCTCTATAAAGAGGAAAAGGACTTCAAGAATGTCTACGAAGCCTGTGAGAAGTTTATAAAGGGCTTCAAGGTGGAATTTACTGACTATATGTTGCAGAAAGGTTTACTGTTCAAGGGACACTTGTTGTGTATACCTCACTGTTCAATGAGGGAGAACATAGTTAAGGAAAAAGACTAAGGTAGTTTGGGAGGCCACATTGGAGCAGACAAAACACTTGAACAGGTGAATATGCATTATTACTGGCCTAAATTAGATTCAGATGTGAGGAAGTTTGTGGAGCAATGTCAGATCTAGCAAAGAGCCAAAGGACATAGCAGCAACGTCGGGTTGTATCAACCTCTCTCCATACCACATAGACCATGGGAATTCTTGAGTATGGAATTTGTTTTGGGACTACCTAAGACACCAAGAGGACATGACAATGTGTTTGTAGTGGTATATAGGTTTAGTAAGATGGCTCATTTCATTCCTTGCAAACAAACTAATGATGCTTCCCATATCACAGGCCTATTCTTTAGAGAAGTAGTGAGAATCCATGGATTGCCACTCAACATAGTAAGTGATAGAGACAGTAAGTTTGTGGGCCATTTTTGGAGAACCCTGTGGAAAATGCTAGGTACAAACTTATCTTTTTCTTTAGCGTATCATCCTCAGTTAGATGGAAAAACTGAGGTAGTAAATCGGTCCCTAGGTAACCTATTAAGATGTCTAACTAAGCAGCATGGACAAACATGGGATCTTATTATTGGATAGGAAGAATACACCTATAATGACTCCATTAATAGAAGCACTGGCAAAAGACCCTTTGAGATAGTGTATGGTGTTCATCCTAGGGGAATAATCAAGTTAAGAGATTTGAGTTTGTAGGATAAGAGGAGTACTCAGGGTGAAAACTTTGTTGAACATATGAAAGAACTTCATGATCAAGTTTAGAAGACCTTACAACAGCAAGTGGAAAAGTACAAAGCCAGGGCAGACAAAACTAAAAGGGAGTTGCAGTTCAAGGTGGGAGATTTGGTACTTTCTTATCTTAGATAGGAGAGGTTACCCAAGGGTCAGCCAACCAAACTTTTGATGAAGAAGATAGAACCTCTCAAAGTATTACATAAGTTTGGTAACAATGCCTATAAGGTGGAGTTGCCCCTGATTTGGGCATCTCACCCATCTTCAACGTGTGTGATCTGTACCCCTATAGAGGAAATCCATCAGCCAATGGTCAGCCAACTATTTTAGACTTGGCAAATGCAGATTGGGTCAAGGATTTACCCACACCTCAACCTTTGTAGTTAGACAACGTGTTGAATTCAAAGGTGATCAAGAAGACTAGGAGGGGAATTACAAAGAGTTTCTTGTGAAATGGAAATGTCTACCTGATGCTGAAGCTACTTGGATGTCTGAATCAGATATACTGAAGCATGGAGTTACCCTTGATGATCTCCTAATTCAAGGGAATTGAGTTCTTTGTCCCAGGGGAGTATGGTGCAGAGCACTCCCACATTTTTGGTTTGATGTTGGTTAGGGGTTGTTCAAGGTTTTTTAGGAGTTTTGGTGTGTTTGTAATAAGATCCAAGAGTCATTGAATCCAAGCATGTCTCAATTTGTTTGTAAGAGCACAAGTTGCTCATAAGTCCTAAAAGTTGTAAAAAGGCCTAAAAAGTTGTTAATAGGAGCACATATGGGACATAGTCTCATCTAGGGTCCTAAGAGTCATAACTAGGGTCCTAGAATAGGTCAAAGTGGTTAAGATTGACCACTATCCTCAACAACACAAGGAAACGAGGAATTTCCTAGCAACTTTGAAAAGTTGCTCAAGCAACTTTTATAACTTTTGCACTTTTGCAAAAGTTTCTTGCAAGAAGTTGCAAATGAAGAGATGGACTGTTGTAACTACCCATGTTTGGGTATTTGACAGTGTTTCTATTGTCTTGTACAGTTGTATACAGATTGATTGTGTAATTTGATTTCATGGGAGTGTAGAAATTAGTCTTAGCTTTCTTTTTCATATTCAAGTTTGCTTTGAAGTTAAGGGGTTGCAGAGATACACCTTGTTTTCTGTGACTGTGTCTGGACCACCCATTTGTAGAGTTGTAGGAACAAAAATGGCTCTAACCTAGGCACCCACGATTCAAAATGCATGAAACCTTGTGGAATGTTAGGTTAGTGTCTATACATCTGGATTTTGGCAAAAATGGGGTGTTTGCAACTCAAACCCTAATTTTAAAGTGAAGCCCTAGGCTGAATGCATAGAGTAGGTGAGCCAGGACAGTGTGAAGATTGTGTTGAAACAACACACTCATGACCTTGTACGGACACCTAAGTGACATGGACAGAAGCCTTAGGATGTCTCCTTGA
Source organism: Thuja plicata (assembly GCA_018584345.1). NCBI lineage: Eukaryota > Viridiplantae > Streptophyta > Pinopsida > Cupressales > Cupressaceae > Thuja > Thuja plicata. The sequence continues at coordinate 1,355,227 of MU225534.1, forward strand.
ATGTTCTACTAGTTTCAAGTGTTGGCATGAAGTTTGAAGACCAATTAGATGCATTTTGCATAGACTGGTCCAGAGGCCTAAAACATAGCCTATAAACTAGGGCCTGATGGAAATTAGGGTTGTGGGTATCTTGAAGACTTGTAAATTTGGATTCTTGAAGGTCTACATGATAGATTTCAGAATCATATAGCCTTCCATAGGGTTGTGTGGAAGAATTTATAGAACTAGATCAAAAACAGTGAAAATAGACCTAATACAATTAGGCCTAATTAAGACTATCTTGAGTAGCGATAGTAAAGTGCTAGCTAAGGTGGCCAGAAGTATTTAAAACATCTTAGAGGGGCAAGTAAGGTTCCAAGAACATGGGAAAGGAACTGAGATATGTGTAGGAATGATCCTAAGAAAGGGTTCAGAGTTCTAGGGGAAAACTAAGGGAGAAAGCAAGGTAAAAAAAAGGCTAGTTGGACTAGTTAAAGTTAAATGTGCATTGTTTCTTCATCATTTCAGCTATACCTAGGAGGCAAGTTGAAGCAAGAGCCTTGGAGGCCAAATTTGGTGAGGAGCACATTGGAGGTCTAAACCATTGGATGGTTCAAGGAAGGTGATTACAAGTTGGTTGAAGGGAAAAACATCTAGAACTCAAGACCCTCTGCATCAGGTTGGCAAACTCGTGGCTTTGCCAATGACTTCCTCATTGATCTCAAACGAGATGCCATTAATAGTAACCCTCCTCTTGTTCTAGGTTTTAGCAAATTGCTTTGAAATAATTTCATCATGACCCATCAAATTCTTCATGAACGGGAGGATCCCACCTTCTTTGCAGAAGTACATGACCATCAGATCAAAGGAAAATTCTTCCTCTATCTTAACTGGCTCCACTCTATCTCTATCTCCTCCCATAACCAGGCCGTATAGAAAAACCATCAATGACACCCACCCATAGAGAATATGGCTAGCCGAAGAAATGTCATGCGAAACCCAAGAGTTGTAGAGTAAAAAACCAGAGATCCCACTTTTACAATAGCACTGGTAAATCGCCAAGCAGGTGCGGAAAATGATAAGGTAAAACCCGTGGCTTAGCTTAGAAGTAATTGTGACAAAAGACCCATAATTAGGGTAATAATTACTCTGCGCAACACAAATCACCACCAGAGCCGCAAGGGAAGAAAACACGTGGGAATGACGTTGTAAAACACAAAGGCCATTAATACAATCCATCCCAAATCTATGACAATCCTCCATAAATCGCACTTGCCGGAGAAACCATTTAATGTAATAATGTCACAAAAAGTTAACATAATGAAGCTGGGCCACGCCAAACCCCAAGTTAAAAAGGAGAAACTTTCATCATATGCCATGTGGCAGATCCCAACAAAATTGTCACAACATGCAAGAGAGTATGCGCAAGTAGGCCCCACTTTTGGCTCCCAAACCCAGAACTGGTTTTTAAACATCATGGTGATTGATGATGACATTACTCTTTTCCCACCCAAGCAGGTCCTGAGTAGACTTGGGCAGTTGACTAGCAGCCCTCCAACAACGTAGCCTATCGAGAAGAAGACCAACAACAACCATAGAGTTTGCCACTGCGTTACCTTCCCTGTAGGTGTTCTTGATCTTGACTATGTGAAGTCTTCCAATTAAACCTCTGATATCCGATAGGATGGTATCCACTTTCCAACCTGCCTTGGCGTTGCTCTGCACTGCATCAGTGATGATTTTTTGAGTCACCCTCAATTTCAAGTTTGGTGCACCCTAGGCTTAAAGCAAACTTAAGGCCCCAAAGAAGGGTCATACCCTCAATCTGGTTCACAGTGTGGTTGTGAAGGGGACCAACAAAAGTAGCCACCAAGTTTCCCCCATTGTCCCGAATAATACCACCTCTAGCCTGTAGCGCTCTACCAGCAGAACCATTAACATTAAGTTTGTGCCACTTAGGAATAGGTGGAGACCATATAGTAACCCTTATGCTATTGAATTTTGTGTTGTCAAATCTATCAAAGCCTTTGTCAATCCCCCAAGATTTAGCAATCCTACAGTCAAATTATGAGGGGGGGAGGTTGGGCTCTTCCAGTGGGACACTATAAAATTATCCTGCAGTAGCTTGAGACCTAGGTGGAAGACCTTAGTTGGAGAGAGCTCTTTCTCCCTAAAGATCTTATTGTTACGTTCTTTCCATAGAACCCAACAAAAGATATGAGGGATTTGGTTCCACAAAAGCTTAATCAGAGGGTACCAAGAGGGAGAGTGCCAATCGTTAGCCCAATCTTGAATATTCCTATTAGAAGCCTAGTAGAGGTAAATGCGAGGGATGATCAACTGCTAGACCTCAAAAGCAAACTCACAGTGCAGTAAGATGTGATTGATATTTTCCTCCTTTTTGCATAGACAACATCAATTATTGCTTTGTAAGGGCCAATACCCTTATTTCGTTATTTTTTTAATAAAACATAAAACTTTGTTATTATATATGAATAATATCGGTTACATTATTTTGTAAAGTACTATCAGCTACATTATTTTAAAATTACTTTACAATTTTAATTGAAAAAATACATATACTCTTTAAATTTTTTAATAATACATTCACTCCTTTCTTTATTTCCACTTCAATTATGCCTTTAATATTAATAATTTTTACACCGAAGGCGTTCCTTTTTTGAAGTTGTAAAACTTCATTTACACATCAAAGGTTCAAAATACTCCTCTGTCAATGCAAGACGATTGAAGGCTTTTTGTTCATTGATAAAAATATTCTTTTAAAAATTATAAAAAGTAATGAAGTGTTATTTTCCCATGTTTCGTTGTTGTTTCCGCAACCTACTCAATGTGCTACCCCGTCTTTTTCAATATGTTCTCCATGTCTTTTTCCCTATCCTCCTAAGCTCCACTACATTATTGCGACCCACCTTTTATTATTTTTAGCCGATAGGATTTTTAGAAAGAGTTCTCATGCTATGAAATGCAAACGGGAACTCTAATTATCATGAAAAGAGTAACAAGCCTGGATATCCCATATTTTATTTGGTATTGATTACATTTTTTACATTCTTTTCTATTTTTTTTTTAAATTTTAATGAGTAAAATAATAGATATAATATATTAATAGTGAATTATTATTTAACGTATACTATTTATAATTATTTATAATTATTATGTTATAATATATTTATATTAATGTTGATATTTCAATTATTAAAAATTATACTATATTTATTATGATTTTAAACTAATATTTTTCAATAAATTTCATTTTATTTTAAAATTTTAAAATTAAATTTTTTCAGTAATTTTTAATATTTAATACATGACAATGAGTGTACTCTTAGACGTGTCTTGAATTTATTAAACATCATTGATATAATTTTAATAATATGTAATGCATATTCATGTTGCATATATAGTTAATATTATAATTATGGTTTAAATTTATATGTTATTTTACAAGACATTATTAATATTTTAATTTTAAAAAGTAGTTTTTAATTTTATATATTTATCAACTTCATAAATTTATTATTCATTATTAGATATCTAAGTAAATTTATTAAATAATAAACAACATAAGTTTATATAATGTGTAGTATCATAGTTAGAGTTAAGGTTTTAATTAGGATTATGTTTTAGGGAATATGATTAGGATTATATTTAGGATATTGGTTAGGGTTAAGATTTACATCATCATTAGTGCTATCATTAGGGTTAGGATCAAGGTTGAGGATTATAATTATTGTTAGGTTTAAGGTTTATATCATGGTTGTAATCATGGTTAGGGTTAATTTAACATTTAGCGTTACGGTTAGGATAAGAGTTTAGGTTTATGTCATGGTTAAGGTTATGATTGGGTTTAGAGTTTGGATTATGATCTTGTTTATGATTAGGGTTTAATGTTTAGTCTAGGGTTAAGAGTAGCGCTAAGGTTGGGTTTAGAGTTGTGAGTAGGGTTTATGGTTATAATTACAGTTAGGGTAAGGGGTTACATCATGATTAGTACTATGGTTATGGTTAGGGTTTTGATTAAGGTTATAGTTAAGGTTAGGAATGAAGTTGGATTTAGGAATATGGTTAGTTTTATGGTTAAAGTTAGGGGTTTAATTACAGTTATGGTTTGGATACTATTTAGGTTTATGTCATGATTACAGTTAGGGTTGTGTTTATAGGTTGGGTTATGATCTTGTTTAGAATTATGATTATGATTAGAATTATGTTTAATATTTCTTTTAACATTCATGGTTAACATTTACGGTAATAGAGCACGATTATCTTTCTAATTGAGATGCTTTCTAATTTATTTGTCTAGGTCTATCACTTCTCTATTTAGACCTATCTTGCACAAACATCATTCACTAAATAGTTTGCCAACTCACCTTATTTTTTTTTTGCTCAATAAAGGCCCGAGGCCGAAGGATTTATATATTAAGTACTGAAAACAGTAAAAGCAAACAACATAAAGTATGGAATTGGTTCAAAACCCAATCCCACCAAGGGGATTGTGAACCGAGAAAGAGCACCAAGGCTCAACGAAAAGTCTGAAAAAGTATAAAGTTTGGGCTGCTATTAGAGCAAAAGCTGAAAACATATAAAAAAAAGAGGACACTATGCCCCCATCGGACTTATCTCGTGGCTTCAATCTGATGGCGATGTCAAGTCATTCTTTGTGCTTGCTACAGAGTTTGAATCTGGGCTTTCTCCCATGATATGAGAGCCACTTCCTTCCTCTTGGTCTTCCTCCGACGAGCCCTCAACCTGCAAATCCTCAACCGCCACTTCCTCTCCTTCAATTTCTTCCTTATTAGTTGCACTAATATATGAAAAAGAAAATAGCAACATTTTCCCCTAATTGACTCTCTAAGAAGGCCAAAAAACTTATCTTATTACGTCAAGCAAGTCGTTGGACCTGCTACTATAAATCTTGTATGCAAGTTCTAATGTTAGATAATGTGAAGTATAACATATAATTAAAAATAAAATAAAATATATTCCTTATTCCTACCCTCACCCAACAAACTACTACATATTCACACGCAAAATTTCTGTTTCAATATAATTATTAAAAAAAAAATCCTTATCCCTAGGTACTCTGCTTAACTAATTAATTACTACATATTCATACCCTACAATTCTTGTTTCTATAAAATTTAAAAAGTTTCAAATAATAGATTCCTTATTTCTATAAAATTTAAAAAAGGTTAAAATAATAGATTCCTTATTCGTATGCTAACAAACAAATTTCTACTTATTCAGAAGCAAGAATTCTTGTTTTTATATACCCAGGGGCTCTCCTCTCATTGGTCGTTCCTCTGACATTTGCCATTTATGAAGTACAAAATACTCCGCTGGTCTACTGGGTGCCGTAACGTACAGACAGTTCTTGAGCTATTTCTTATTTTCTTAGTCGATGGTTGGTTTTAATTTGATTCAGTATATCACAGATTATTCTTTCATTTTTGAGAAATTGCAGTAATGGGCATTGATGGGGAACAATCACTGGAAGTGGGTTTGTTAGAAGGACATGAGCAGATCCTGCAACCACAAGAAGAGGTCCACCATTTATTCTACTCTCAATACTTTTTTTCTAACACCCTTCTTTTTAAGTGTCTAATTACAATGTTAAAATGATTTAGATCTCGTAATGCACTATAGAAAGACTCAATATTTGAAGGATTGAGATTGGTTTTTAAAGCTGCCAGATAGTTTATTAGGTGTCACAGTGCAATTTAGAAAGATTGAACCTTTGAAGAATTGGCATGAGGATTTTGTACACCTAAATTGTTTTCTTTGGTGTCATATTGCAATATAGAATGAATCTTTAAAGAATTAGGTGTCGATGGGATCTTTGAAGGATTGAATGAGCATGTAGACCTGCTAAATAGTTTATTAGATTTTATAAGCAGGACTAAATCTACAGGGTAGGGGATTAGAAATTGAACATTTGGTGTTGTTTTGCAATACAGAAAGAGTGAATCTTTATAAGAGTGGGATGGTTATGTATACCAGATGCAGAGACATAAACTCTTTTCCGATACTTCACACGCTTACAAGCACGTAAGGCAACAACAAAAAGCAATTTATTTGATAAATCGAATACATTCAAATACATAGAATTCTCACACTATTGGGAATTATCACAAATCACAATTAATAGATTCAAATCTATATCTCTGAGAACACTGATTACACAACAAATTTCAAACAAGCCTATTAAAATGAGTTGTCTACGCTCTGTCTCCTAACTCTGCCTTCCTTCACTGCTGCACAATCTATTCTTCCATACTCCATGCTTCCTTTTTTTTGGTTCTCTTTTCAATCATTAATCTACTCATCCCACTTTTCTCTTTCTTAACACACAGCTCCCATTCTCCCACACTCCCATTCTCCCACACTGCCTCAAACCACCCATTCTTCTCTTTTCTGGCTGATCTCACCACTAATTTTCTGTCCCCCACTACCAATCCTCATTGCCTCCTTTTCATGGCATTTTTTTTACCATTGATTCAAAATGTCTGACACATTTTCACAGCCCCTCCTACAATGCCTTGACTTGGGTCGATCACCTCCTCTACACCTGGCCGCCACCTCCTATTTTAGTCTCTCTGCCGTTGCAAGGCTCATGCATAGGATGTTGGCTATGGTTGTGGAATCTGGAATTACAGCTGCCAGGTGTCCAAACCTCTTTTACAAAACCATTTTGTGCATAAATCACATTTCGCTGAGGCATTATATAAAACAATTAAGAAGTGCTGGCTTTAATTCCTCATTTTGATTATCTAACAAAAATCCCCTCTCCATTATGCTTTGATGGATGTCTATACCCTATTTGGATGCTGGTAGGCAAGATGCTCTTGCATCAGTCACCCGGATTAGTTTTTTTTTTTTTGGTGAATAAGGATTCACAAAATGGAGTTGAGTGGCATTACCACCCTTTCAGATTGTGAACAATATGCAGCAAACTCCATCGCTGCCAATAGCACATGAAACTATTTATTTTTCCCTACGTTACTGGATTTGGACCCTGGGCCCTGGATTCAGGTCCGGGTCCAATCTGGGTCCGGATTCGCGGATGGGTCTGTGTTGGATCTGAGCAAGGTCCGGATCTGGACCTATGGGTCCGTCTAGATCCGTAGCCTGCGGATCCCGACAGACCCATAGGTCCAGATTCAGACCTTGCCCGGATCCAACGTGGACCCGTGAAAATCCTGCGTGGACCGCTCCA
>MU225534.1:1367053-1386135 GCA_018584345.1 Thuja plicata
TATTTCCCTTGACTAAGAATAATCTCATTAGGCCTTTGCCACACTTCCAGTCCTAGAAAGTAGTGCATAAGACCGAGATCCTTCATCTCAAACTCAGAAGCTAAATCTTTCTTACACTTGACAATGATATTATCTGCCCCAGTAAGAAATAAATCATCAACATAAAGAACTAAAATTAAAGCTTTATCATCAACTACCTTGAAGTAAAGATTTGGATCTGCACCATTCTTGGAGAATCCCAAGCTCATTAAATATTGATCAATTCTTTCATACCATGCACACGGTGCTTGCTTAAGGCCATACAAGGCCTTTTTCAATCTGCATGCATGAGATTCCTTCCCATGAATCACAAAACATTTGGTTGTTCAATAAACACCTCTTCTTCAATCACACCATTAAGAAATACAGTCTTTACATCCATTTGATCTAATTTCCAGCCTTCAACTACTACAATAGCAATGATAGTTCTGATAGAACTATACCGAGCTATGTGAGCAAATGTCTCCTCATAATCTATACCTTCCTTTTGAGAGAAACCTCTTGCCACAAATCTTGCTTTATACTTTTTAATACTCCCATCAACTGCATGCTTGATTTTGGACAGCCACTTGGAAGACAACTGATTTTTATTTAGGCCTAGGAACAACATCCCAAACATCATTCTTGATGATAGATTGATATTCTTCAGTCGTAACATCTCTCCATACTTGTTGATTTGATGCCTCCTCAAAACTTGAAGGCTCAGACTCAATGACATGACTCATTAATGTAACATAACCTGGAAACTTATGTGGTCTCTTGCTTTCTCTAAAGGTGCCTCGAGGAGCTGCATACTTTTCAGCCTCTTGCATGGTATGTCTAGCCCATAAAGGTCTCTTTCTATCTAATGATACATTACTTGGTCCATTGGATGGTTCTATGGGATCAACTAGATCAATAGATTCTTCTAATTCAATAGACTCCCTCTAAATCTCAGAAGGAGAATCAGGAGCAATGTCCTAATCTTGAGATGACTCTTCTTCTTCCCTATCTATCTTTGTGGAAGACCCTTTTGATATTTTGAAAGCTTCTTCTTCAAATGATACATCTCTACTAATCTCAATCTGTTTTTGTCCTAGAATGTAGATCCCGTAGGCCTTAGAAGACTCACTGTAACCAACAAAAATTTCTTTCTTGCCTGAAGGTTCTAGCTTAGATCTTTTATCTTTAAGCACATGAATGTAAACAGGACACCCAAAAATTCTAAAATGACTAACTTCAAGTTTAATACCTGTGAAGGCCTCTTCAAGAGTCATATTTTCCAAGATTTGATGAGGACTTCGATTTTGAATATAAACAATTGTTTTGCAAGCTTCTGCCCAAAGAAAAGTTTGTAGATTTTGATCATGAATCATAGCTTTGGCTGCCTCAACTATGGATCTGTTCTTTCTTTTTGCAACTCCATTTTGTTGCGGATTATATGGAACACAAACTCCCTATTGATCCCTGCCTCAATACAGAAATTTTGAAAAAACTCCAAAAGTATATTCCCCTCCATTTCAGACCTAAAAAAATTGATCCTTTTTTCAGGCATGTTCTCAACTTGAGCTTTGAACTCTTTAAATCTAGAAAGTGCTTCATCAGACTCCCTAGATTTCAAGAAATAAATCCAGGTCGTACGAGAAAAGTGATCAATAAAAGTCACATAGTACCAAAACCACCCAAAGATGCAACAAACATAGGTCCACATAAATCAGAATGAATTAGATCTAAAATTTCTTTTGTTGTACTTTCACTATTGTGAAAAGGACCTTTAACATCGTGACCTAGAGTACAACCTTTGCAAATACCATCATGCTCTTGATTAAGCTTTGGTAGACCAACAACCATCTTCTCCAGGGATGAAAGAGTTTTGAAATTTAAGTGAGCAAATCTCCTATGCCACAGCTCACTTGAACTGATGGAATCATGTGCTAAAGCTTAAATAAGACGAACAAAAAGTCTACATAGACTCTCTTGACGAACACCAATTTCACGAGCTGTCTTAATGCTAGAGTTTTTCTTCCATGCAAGCACTTTTCCTTCAACAAATGCAACTTGATACCCTTTGTCCTCGAACGCTGAAATTGAAACCAGATTTCTCTTGAATCCTGGAACAAACAAGACATCACTCAAATGAAGAGGGATGCTTGAATCTAGGTGAAAAGAAGTCGTCCTAGCACCTTTCACCGAATAACAAGCATTGTCACCAATTATTACTTGCAGATGAGTATCTTTTTCCACCAAGTTAGAAAGATGCTCCCGGTATCCTGTAATGTGATGAGAAGCACCACTATCAATCAACCAAGTATTACTATCAGTTGGAACATTGCTTGAAAGGGATGAGATAAACAAAAATCCCTCTGAGTTGTCACTAGATTCTTTATGAGGTGAAACCTCATCAACATTTGTAGCAGCAGCATGATGTTTTGGTCTTGTTAAACAATCTCGGGCAAAGTGACCATACTTGTCACACCTAAAACATTGAATTTTAGAGAGATCCTTCTTCTCTAGTTCAGGAGCTAAAACTGAATTTCTATCTTTATTCCTCTTGTAATTTGCTTTTCTTCCTTTCTTTTTAGACGTTTGAGCAGCAAGAACATGATCTTCTTCATGATGAGATTTTCGTCCATTTCCTCTTGCTTCTAATCTGAATTCCTCTTGAATGCAATCAGCGCTAAGATGATCAAACTTGGGTAATTCATCTCTTCCACTAATGCCTTGAATAAAAGACTCCCAAGAATGAGGGAGACCATTCATGGCCAACATAACTAGGTCTTTATCTTCAATTGAATCTCCAATGACACTAAGTTGATCTTTCAATTCTGTAATCTTGATGAAGAAGGAGATGACTGATTCTCCTTTAGCCATTTTTATATGGAGGAGCTGTCGTCTCAGAGCAAGAGCCCTGTTGGTATTCTTGAACTCATACAAGCTTTAAAGATTCACAAACATATCTTTAGTTGACTTCAACTTGGATATAATAGGCACAAGATGATCCTTTACAGAATCAATCAATATCTTTCTTGCCATAATGTTATTCTTCTTCCATTGAACTTTCTCAGCATCATCAGTTGGCTTAGGCACATCCTCCTTCACATTGTCTTCAAGTGCAATAAGAACTCTGAATTTCCATGATGTGAAATTCGATGCACCATCCAGTCTATCTTCAACCTTGAGTCCATTCACCATTTTTGAAACTTCAATCTAGAAGAGAAGAAAATAATACTTCGCTGCTTGAATAATTCTGGTTCTGGAACTTACTTAAAACTTGCTCTAATACCATGTTAAATTTTTAACCAGAATATCATAAAACAAAGAGTAGATATCTTAAAAACACAAGACCACCAAAGATACCCTGGGAAAATCCTCCTTCTCGAGGGAAAAACCCAGCCACACCAAGAAATGTCACTATATTGAAGAATGAAATGAGTATGAATACAAAGCTCACAAACTCTCGAGTCTCCACACACTTAAAGATTACACAGTACTCTCTTTACAATAATGATGAACCTGCAACTAGAAGAACTACACACATAATGAACTCTACATATAGTAATAAAAATGAACACCTTATATACTTAGACACAATCAGAAATGTCTGAGACAGAATAGACGTAGACAATAGCTCTGCAAGCAATCAGTAGACATCATCACATGCAACTTACTGGGAACAAAAATCTCATACAATCTCTTCACCGCTCGACCAAAACACAAACGAGCTTCCCATCCATTTGGAAATAACCCAACGAAGAAGCATAAAGAGGGTGACTCTTCATTGTCCAAGACAATGAAGAGTCTTTTGTAATTCATGAACGGCGAACAGCTGAAAAGCCAACGTTACACACCGACGCCACTTCAATAGAAGCCGCCAGTGACTTAGGTAATGGCTCATGACACCTCGCTGCATGATAAGAGGAATCCAAATGACAGCCTCGAATAACCGATCAGACAATCACCGCTGAACTTTACTAACCATGTATTTGTCATCAGCACATATACGATGACCATATAATATGAATATTATAGGAAAATTAAGTGATGTGACTGCAGGAAGGAAAGATTCCTCCCGACGCTACACAACAGCATACTCAAATCTGAGATAAAACATCAACAAAAATATCATTAGAAAGATAAATAGAATTATCATCACCTCTTTTCTGATGAAAGACTCTTCTCCTTTCCAACTTTGCTTCTATTTCTTTCACTTGTTTCCTCAACTCTATCATTCCAACTCTCTCTCTCTCTGTCTCTCTCTCACTAATTTTCCGAAGTCTCTCTTTGATTTTCTCAAGTCCAAGAATCCTCAGAATCCATCCAATCACAAAAGTTATTTTCCTTTTTTCTCTTTTCCATACTGAAGGCCTCACAAAGCCTCAACACAAATCCTCTTATCAACACTTTTAGGTTGCCTCACATTCGGTGATTTGTTTACAATCTTAGGAACCTCTGCTCACACAATCCTCTAAGTAGCTCCTCTTGCAAATTGCACATACATATGCAACAAATTCACCCACATTCCACCCTCAGGTCTTGGTGCAAATCGCCCACGTTTGATGCTCTGCTTGCACATTCAGGAACACTAGCTCTGATACCTCTAATGTAGAGACAAAAACTCTTTTTTGATACTTCACACACTCACAAGCACATAAGGCAACAGTGAAAAGCAATTTATTTGTTAAATCAAATACATTCAAATACACAGAATTTTCCCATTATCGGGAATTATAACAAATCACAGTTAATAGATTCAAATCTATATCTCCAAGAACACTGATTACATAACAAATTTCAAACTAACCTATTAACATGAGTTGTCTGCACTCTGTCTCCTAACTCTGCCTTCCTTCACTGCTGCACAATCTATTCTTCCATACTTCAATTGACCATGCTTCCCTTTTTTTTTTGTTGTCTTTTGAATCATTAATCTACTCATCCCACTTTTCTCTTTCCCAACACACGACTCCCAGTCTCCTCAAGCTGCCTCAAACTGCCCCTTCTTATTCAATGTGCCCATTCTTCTCTTTTCTGGTTTATCTCATCACTAATTTTCTATCCCACCACTACCACTCCTCATTTTCACGGCCCCCCCTACAGCGCCTTGACTTGGGTCGATCACCTCCTCTACACCTGGCCGCCACCTCCTATTTTAGTCTCCCTGCCATAACAAAGCTCATGCATAGAGTTTTGGCTACAGTTGTGGAATCTGCCGTTACAACTGCCAGGTGTCCAAACCTCTTCTACAAATTCATTTTGTGCATAAATCACACTTTGCTGAGGCATTATGGCAAACAATTAAGGAGCGCTGGCTTTAATTCCTCATTTTGAATATTTGACAAAAATCCCCTCTCTGTTATGCTTTGATGGATGTCCATACCCTGTTTTGATGCTCCCATTCTGGCACGAGCTGGCAAGATGCTCCTGCATCAATACCTGCTAAACAAGATCAAATCTTTATATTTGTAGGTTTCATGTTACATTGTTAAAGAATAGGTGTATATTGCATTGCAGAAAGTTTGAATTTTTGAAAGATTATGATGGGGATTCTATAAACCTTCTAAATAGTTTATGAAACCCTCTTGATCTCATGGAGCTTTTGATTTAGGGGGACTATAATATTTATGGTGTTTTTCAGGAGAGTCTGAACACTGGAGATGGATCTACGGATATTCATGGAAATCCTTCCGTAAGGCAAAATACAGGGGGATGGAGGGCTTGTCCCTTTATTTTAGGTTTGTTTTCATGCCTATGTGAAATTCAAATGCGTATCTGGTTTCTGATAATTATAGAATGCCTATGGCCTGAATTTTTGGCATCATGGCATCAGTTGATCTTTTTCTTTTTTACTTTTGAGGACTACAATACCCTATTTAAAACATGGTTGATGGTAGTACATCTGTTACATACAGAAAATATAACTTTGTGCTTGTGAATATAGTCCCTTTACAAATAGAATAAATCAAAGTCTTTAGCAAGGTACCTACTTTCCTAGTACAGATGGACTTGCAATATAGACTTGTATGGTGTAAAAACACTGAAAATTAGCAAAAATGATTCTCATAAGAAACAATGCCCAAAAGCTGTCCGTCACTTGATATAGAATGCACTCCCCTATTCATTTTGCAAGTTTGCGAGTGGAGAGATTGACCGATCATAAATGTCCCTTTGGTGAGGAAATCAAATGATGGATAGACAGAGTGCAGAAAGCAACAGTGGCCTAACCCAACTGCATTGAACCTGCTTAGCTGAGGTTTACTGATACCATCCTCCATGAGGTCTACCAGTAACGAAGCTGCCAACTATTAATTATTCAGAAAACCAGCACTACCATCACTGTTAAGGAAATACATACAGAATTGTTTCACTAGTTTTCAGTTAACTAGAAATGTTTTTCGATAATATGAACAGAATCACACACAATAGCAGAACACTGATGAATGAAACATCTATTTGTATTACATGGCATCTGAAAAATAAGAGCACAGTTCATCACATGGTAATAGCAAAGCAAGAGTAAATTAATTGGTTATATGAATACCCAATGGCTGCATTGTTCAGAAACCCCTTTGCAAGATCATTAATTCAAATGTATTTTAAATGAATATAATTAAACAAGAGAATCCACAAATAGCATAATTGAATCAAATAACTCAAGTCTGCAAGGACCTAACTCAGAACATGGTGAGGAACTTAGAGGAATACAAACAGATTTTGCTGGCCTGAACTTCTCACATGTAAAAGATTAAGAAATGCATTAAAGGAAACGAAGAATGCAAACCTCGTTAAGAGGGAAAATGGAGAAGGGAACCAAATTGTTGATTGCCCATGAGCAGCAACCTCTGAGTCTTAAGCTTGCTGCTATCAACTTTAGATTGTATTTCAATTCAGTTTTTGGGTGCCAGTGTTTTGGACTGCCTACTTTTAACAGTAAATTTATTTTGAATAATTTACAGGAAATGAGTGTTGCGAGCGACTGGCATACAATGGAATCAATACAAATTTGGTGACTTATTTGACAACAATTTTGCATCAGGGGAATGTAACTGCAGCCAGAAATGTCACGACCTGGGCAGGCACATGCTATCTAACACCACTTTTGGGAGCAGTTTTAGCTGATGCATACTGGGGACGATATTGGACTATTGCTGTTTTCTCATCAATTTATCTTGTGGTATTAAAACTACATATAGAATTGGATCATTGATGGATAACATTAAACTCAGTTGAATCCACAACTGAACGAAAGGCAATTTTAATTTGTTTAAGAAGTCTGACTCTTTTAATTCAGCATTTTCAAAACTTTCAACGGCTATTTTCATCTCCTTGGCCATTTCTTACTGCTCGAACTATTATTCAGAATAAGCCACTTACAACTGTAAGATATTTTTCGCAGGGAATGGCTACTTTAACTGTTTCAGCGTCCGTTTCTGCCTTGCAACCTTCCTCATGTACAGGCGATGTATGCCCAACAGCAACTACACTTCAATATTCTATATTTTTTCTTGGGCTTTACCTGATCGCACTAGGAACGGGAGGCATCAAGCCCTGCGTTTCTTCTTTCGGGGCAGACCAATTTGATGATACCAATCCAACAGAAAAGAAGAAAAAGGGGTCTTTCTTCAATTGGTTCTATTTCTCAATCAATGCTGGTGCACTTGTTTCAAGCAGCATTCTTGTATGGGTCCAAGACAATGTTGGATGGGGATGGGGATTTGGGATTCCTACAGCATTTATGGCAATAGCGATAGGGAGTTTCTTTTCTGGGACACCATTGTATAGATTCCAAAAACCTGGAGGCAGTCCCTTGACACGCGTATGCCAGGTTCTGGTGGCATCTTTTCACAAATTGCAAACGAAAGTTCCTCAAGAAAGTGCACTTCTCTACGAGGTAAAAGACAAGTATTCTGCAATTCAAGGAAGTCGAAAGCTGGAACATACAAAAGAATTCCAGTACGTTTCTCATCCATGTTACCACAGTTTTTTTATGCCATTATCCCGTGTTTGTGAATTTTTCTAAAGAATCAATTAATATATCTTTCTACTTCATATTTTTCTTAGTTAATACTGCATTAAAAATTTAGGCAGAAAAATTGTCAAGAGTTTTCTGGATTTTCTGTATATGTTGTTTATGGCGCTCAACTTGTCGAACTTGTCCTATTGGTTGAAATCACATTCTCTACAACAAATAGTAGGGTTTGTGAATTGCCCTAGACACAAGCTGTTTCTTATCTTAAATTCAGTTTGTCTCCTTCCTACATTTCTTACAAGATTAACGAAAGAGATTTTAATGTCTACAAGACCAAGCAGTCTAGGGATCAAGAGTTTCAGAAACAACTGTATTTTGGATTTTCTCTATGTCAGCTCTTTTGTTATGAATGTTGATTAAGAAAGTTGGAGTTTTGTGAAGTTTTGCTTCCTCACACAACTAGCTCATATTGACTACCTTCAAACTGTTTTAGGATATCCCCATAAGCCCACACTCCATGATGAAGTGTCATTCCGTTTCAACACTCCTTTACTACAAAATATGGAAGTTCTTTCTTCCTACTCTTCCTTAAAAGTCAACCATCTAACCTGTTTCACATCTAAGATGATGGAACCCGGTCCTTAAATGTGCTATTAAGATTTTAGCCTTTCCCTTAATTTCAGTCCTCAGATAAGTCTTTTCATCATTCACCCTCAGATAAACCCTCTGATGTATCCACAAATGGTCCTACTGTATATCTCTATAACTTTTTGGCACTGGCCATCCAATAATATATATTTTCTTGTGCCAAGAACAAAGAGGTTGGCTAGATATGTGATTATTTACAGAGCATGAACTGAAGTGTTAAAATGTTGGCAGCAATTGAAAAATATACCTTGATTGATAGTTGGTAAAAAATATTTGCAGTTTTCTGGACAAAGCGGCTACCATTTTAGATGAAGATGTTCAGAGTGATGGTTTTTCAAACCCTTGGAAACTATGTACTGTGACCCAAGTGGAGGAGCTGAAGATTTTGGTCCGAATGTTTCCTGTCTGGGTTACTGGTATTGTGTTTTCGGCTGTTTATGCTCAAATGTCCACAATGTTTGTGGAACAGGGCATGACGATGGACACCAGAATTGGTTCTTTCAAAATTCCTCCAGCATCATTGTCTGTATTCGATATACTGAGTGTCATGATATGGGTTCCCATTTATGATCGCCTGATTGTGCCCATTGTTCGCAAGTACACTGGTAATGAAAGGGGGTTTACTCAGCTGCAGCGCATGGGCATTGGATTGGTGGTGTCCATTTTTTCTATGGTAGCAGCTGCTTTGGTTGAAATCAAGCGTCTGGATATAGTCAAAATTCATCACTTGGAACATGACACAGTCACGCCGGTTCCAATGAGCATCTTGTGGCAGATCCCCCAATACTTCTTGATAGGTGCTGCAGAAGTCTTTTACTTTATAGGACAGCTGGAGTTTTTCTATGAGCAGTCGCCTGATGCCATGCGTAGTTTGTGCAGTGCACTTTCTCTTCTTACCACATCGTTAGGGAATTATCTGAGCACTCTAATTCTTACCATTGTGACTTCTATCACTACAAAAGGAGGGAAGCTAGGATGGATACCAGACAATCTAAATGAAGGTCACTTGGATTACTTCTTTTGGGTTTTGGCTTGTCTCAGCTTCTTGAATATGGTGGTGTACATTGCTTGTGTACATAGGTTTAGTTACAAGAAAGCTAATTGAAATTCAAATCCCGAATCAATTGGGGATCCATTGCTGTAATCCTAACCCATGGCAAAAAGTTTTTTTCCTTATACATGCTAAAGTTTGTAAGGATAGTGGAAAAAAGGCCTTTTCCAAAAAAAAAAATTTTGAACAATGAGATTTTTTTAAATTGTAAATATTTATTCTTGTATGATTCTATGATCTTCAAAATGTTAAATCATTTCTAATGTTCTCTATTTTTTTTATGGTCGATCACATTTCTACATGGTTAAATTCAATGGTGAGAATAGTCTCTAAATTATGTTGTACATCTTTTGATCCATTCATATAATTGATTCACCAAACAACCTTTTTTTAAGACAGTTTAATTATTTTGTGTTGATTTTATTTTAGTATATTTTTGTAAGATACTATATTTCATATTTTATTACTATAAATATTTCATTACAAAATTCAACTTCAATATATTTAAAGAATATTATAATATATAACTATTATATATCCTAAAATATTTACTATCATATTTTCATGAGATACCATATTTCATATTTTATTACTATAAATATTTCATTACAAAATTCAACTTCAATATATTTGAAGAATATTATAATATATAACTATTATATATCCTAAAATATTTACTATATTATATTTTCAATATATATATTATAAATAATTATTACAATTTTTAATATATAATATATATTATTCTATAATATATATAATATAAAATACTATATCATATATGCAATATTATATACTTTTAGCCTTTATATATTATGTAAATTTTACCTTACATTTAAAATTTATAATTATATTTTAAATTTTTACAATTATAATATAAAAATGAAACTATAATATAAAAATTTTCTTATTTAATTTTTAATCTATAATAATTTGATTTTTATGAAATAACTATTAATTAAAATATATTTATTATAAATAATAAAATTAAAATTAAATTTACATATATAATTATAACTATACAGTAAAAAGCGTCCATGCTTCTTATTACATATTGGTAATGGGCGTTATAGAGTTAATTCAGATGTGGCTTCGATGTTCATTGTTATTCTGTTAGATGCAGGGGAGCCTGAGAAAACGGTGGATATGCTGGTAATGAAGTTAGTTACAAAATCTGCCCACATGAAGCATGGACCTGTGAAGGAGATGTTGGATAGAGAGGGCATATATTGCGACACTGATCTGCCCATATGTCTCAGATGTCTCTATGAAATATATGACAGCAATTACACAGCTTTTGAATTCCATCTCACCTTCCACAAAGGGGCCAAGCAAACAACGCATACATCCACCTCGATCTCACTAAAGCTCTCCGCAAAATCTGTGAGTGCCAAAACACACAAACGACCTCCTCTGATTGTGCAGGCAGAGGCAGATGAATTCAGAAAAATGTTTTGAGAGGTGTTGGAAGTAAGAGCTAGGGATTTTGTGCAGACCCAAAAAGAAGGCAACGAATTGCAAGGTGGAGATAATCTGAGGCGAATCGTGGGATAGCAGGAGCAATAAGAACTGACACTATTTTAGAAATTTAAAATGCACCATGGAATTATATGGAAAAGGAGTGTCAAACGCTAGTCTTAAATATAAAGAAAAAATTAAGCTTTCAAAAAGTAAGTCAATTTTGATTATTTAACACTTTTTGTTTAGGAATCCGTCATTAGTGTGTGATGTTTACAGGTGGGGGTCAAACACGTTCTAAAACATTATGGACGGTAAAAAATTGAGTCCAAAATAACAAAGTCAAACAGAAAATGCAAACAAAAAGTACACCTAAAAAATCGAGGTCTTAGAAGTGTTCAATCATCTTGCATTGTTTGAGTCAGTCGTTGATGACTAAAAGAAGGTTGTTCCTTTCATATAAGGAACACCTTCAGTGTAATAAAAAATTGTTAAAAAATCTGATGATTAGCAGATGATTGTATTGAGTGATTTTTTTCAACATAAAGATAAAAAATAATTTAAAACAAAATTCTACTATAAATTAATTGTTCTATTACCAAGAGCTTGTGACATACCAATTCTTAAAAATAAACAATTAATAAGAAAAGATGGACCCTCCAAGTCTCATGAATAGGGCATAAGTGCTTATTCTTCTTAAGATTGTACATGCTATAAGTCTCAAAGATAATATGCTTGTATTTATGTAAAAAAAAAGAGCATTAAGAAAGCCACTAAAAACATAGAGTAATAATAAAGTTAACCAAAGGGAATAAGTAAGTAGAACATCATTTGAATCAACACACCATTAAGAAGCAAGACGGCATAGAGCACACCATTAGGAATCAAGAAGGCATAGATGCATTGTAGTCAAAATTAACAAGAACATTAAAGTTACCACTCAAGTCATGAATAAGGTACTTTTGATTATTTCTAATATCAACCTTGAAGTCATTCTAATTAGAAGTTAACTTAGCCCAAAACAAAAATAGTAATTTGTTTTCCTTCCTTTCTAGCAAGGTTCCACTTAACAACATTAAAACCACAAATGAGGATACTAACATCTTTTATACATTTGTTCAACTGCTACTCTTGAAAGTGAGATGAATGCTTTCTTTTAAAATGTCCAACAAAGGGTATAAAGTCAAAGTCTAGAACAATATTGTTGGATTGACATCTTCAATAAAATTATTAGATCCGACATCAAAGCTACTATTGAATTAAAACTTAATTTTTCATTATGGTCACAATTCACACCTCTTATGCCAACATTTTTACTATTGTCTTTTGGAGCTCCATCACGATTAATTTTAACCAAGTCTAGAAGACATTCATAATTAGTAGTAAATTGATATTCTTGAGGATTATTATTGGAAGAAGCAAAAGAGGGAGAAACCACATTAATACGATGTCTCATCAAAACTTGAAATCTCAACCATGAATTCGCTTGATATTCTTGAATCCAAACTTGATAAGTTTCTTTTAGATTGCTCATAATATTACTCCAATTTGACCTATATGTTTAGTTGTACTAGTGAAAATCTTTTTATTGTGTTTCCACCAAATATTCTAGTATATTATCCAAGACCAATATTGTGGAAGATATTGAGGGATTTCAGGTTCAAAGAGGGTTGCCACTAGTTCACAAGATAAAAATCAATAGATAAATGAAATTTCCAACAAATCACACCATAAAATGATGAAGGAAAGTAGCAAAGGGCAAGCTAAGGGTGGGGTCCCATGGAAGGGTGCTTCCTAAACATTTGCAACAAATGCTATAGAGATTTTTTAGGAATACTTTAAACCTGACAGTCCCATGAATTTCTAATGCAACTAAGCTTAAAAGTTTAAGCTCAAAAATTTCAGGAAGTTGGACGTTTCATGAATTTTTCTTCTAATACTTTTAATAAAGAAATATTTATTTGTAATAATTTTTTGTATTTAATTTTTGCTTGGACAAGAAATAGGCAAACTTGAATTTCCCTTTTGGCAAGAATCTAAATTTTTAGAATAATTTTCATAAGTTGGTGGAGCAAATTCTAGCTCCACGATTTTTTTTTGCTCAAATATGTAGCCCTAAACTGTAGGGGCTCCTATTTTCCAGGAAAAGATTCCAAATGATCTTGTAGCAATTTATTTTCTTCTTCATGAGAGCTCTTCTTCCTTGAAGCTTAAGCCCCTTCATGTGACCCCACCCTAAAAGACGTCTTTCAAATACTTCATCTTGAAGGCAAAAATTACTTCTATTTAGACTAACCAACCCACATTTCTAGATATTATTGTGATGAATAAATCTATCTAAAGCAACAAGCCACATGAAAGCATTTAAATTTAGCCAACATTTAAGATGGTGTTGACTTTTCCAAAGCTTAGCATTCTTAACTTTCAAGTTTTTGGCTAAAAGAGTTTTATAACTAGTTTGTGTTGTGTAGATCCTAGAACCTTCCAAATCCCATTGAAGGAATTTGAATGTTTATCTAAAGAGACCTTATGAGAAGAGGGAATTATTGGCCCAACCAAAGATCTTTGGATTTTCATTTCCATATCTTCGCACCATCATGCATGACCTCATACTAAAAGCTAGAAACATAACTCCAACCAAATCTACTACATTTATATTTTAATTCAAAGAGGCTAGGAAATTCCTCATAAATAGAATTATGTTGGTTCCACATAGAATCCTAGAAAAGGGCAAGTTCACTCTTCCCCATAATGCAAAAAATGTTAGCTTTAATCAAGCTACACAACTCCACTATTTTTTCATATTTGAGAATCTCCCTAGGGTCAACATCCTAGAAATGAAAGAATGATTCACCAAATTTAGGTGTTTGAACTGAAGAATTCCCAAGTAAAGTGACTTTCTCCATATACATCTTCAATATAATTTGATAATAAGAGCTATCTTGTTAGAGCTCAGATCTTGAATACCTAAACCACATCTTCCTTTAGGATAATAAATTGTACTCTATTTAATCAAATGCAATTTATTTTTCTCTAAATTTCCTTCCCAAGCAAACTCTCTCATCTAGTGGTCCAAATCACAAAGGATGCCTTGTGAAGCCATATGAGCCATACATCATAAAATAGAGCTTGAATCAAAACTTTAAGAAGGACTATACAATCCAATCATCCATGTGTCCAATGACTGACTTTACCCTAAATAGATTCCAACGTAATATTCAAAAATTTTCCTAAGGCAAGTAAGAGAAATAAGTGTTCATTTCGAAGAAAACAATTGTGGCTTTTATTCATCGAAGAGTTGAATAGACACATTGATATAAATTTCAAGAGCTTGACTAAAATCAATAGCTTCTTTAAGATCAACATTTCTCACCAACCAAGTGAAATCCACAAACTAAAGATAAGAAATTGAATCAATAACTTGCACAATGTGAAAGCTAGAAATAGATTGAAGACATCAAATATCCTTGGTCCATAATAATGGCTAGAAAAAGAATTAGAACACTTGAGGTGCTTCAAAAACTTGCCAAGTATTTTTGCTACCATTTTACTTCTCCTTGAGCTCTCTAACATCTTGACGATGAGTCATAGAATGTGAATCAAAATATTAAAGTTAAAAATAATGCACACAATGGAATTTAAAAATAAAAATGACGTCTCATGGATTGTCGAAATATGTTATCTACACTTAAGATTAGTTTTGGAGAAATGATAAGTAGTATTGCAAAGTGTTATGGATCAAAATTTGAAAAAAATCAAAACAAAGTATTTCTTAAGAATTAGAGACAAAAAAAAGCTATTAAGAGATCTTAACATTTGCATATTGACTATTCTCTCGCACTGTAAAGGTGCTGCCACTTTGTGGAAGAATGCAAATGATGATCATTTGACCGTCCTGGCCTATGATTCTTCCTCAGATAATTCTTTATAGGCTGATAATGACTCCCCATAAGGGTGATGCTCCTATTGTTTTGACAGACCAGTTGTACCTGACTCCACCTCTTGCTGCTAGTGTGGTCCCCTCTAGTTGTGCAGACCCTCCTCTAACGACTGCTCCTGACCTTCTCCAATCCTTGGCCGTGGAGGAACAATATTTCCAGTACTCTGTTCCTGGTGCTAATTGTCTTGAGAAGGGGGTTTCACCACCTCCCCCCAGTGGTGGGGACCCTACTGAAAGTCTCACCTGAATAGTTGTTTGTTAGCAAAGAAAAAGTCGATCGACAATTCCTCATTCTCCCCCATGATGCAGGTGAGTTTTTCTCATGATGTGGGTTACTTGTGCTGCTAGTTTTCTATTTATGGTTTTGTAAGAATTTGGAAATAGCAATGAACCAAGGATCTAGAGGTCAAAGAATAGCACAAAGACAAGAGAGATGATATGAAAAAAGAATAAATTATATTCTCATTAATGATACAATATTCAAATAGAAGATATTGGAGATATTAGAGATTATTTACAATGTAGAAGTGCTTTGTTATATAGGCAAGGCAATGAGAGACTATGGTAGGGACTTGACAAGCTATCACTTACACAAGGTGGAATCACATGTCCACCAAAGGTTGGTCATCCTCTATTATGCAATGAAGTAAGTGCAATATGATGAGGATGATACTGTGATACGTGCAATAAAGGTGGATCTCACACATAAAGTGGAATGAGATAACAACTATCACCACATAATGTGGAATTTCTCCTACACCATGTGCAAATATAGCTACAAACTCCTAGGTGCCTCAATGATAAACTACTATGCAATGCATTATCCTAAGTAAGATTAAGTAAAGTGTAATTAAGAATATTTAATTACACCAAAAACCCTTAAGTGAAACTTAGGGGAATGCACTTAAACTCACAATGCAAGATGGGTCCTGACTACTAGGCCATGTTAGGTAGCCATGTACAATATTCAAATGCAATACATGAGATACAAACTCTCATAGAGTGGAGAAAGGGATAAAATCTCACTGGACAAAACTCCCCCCCCCACAGGTCGAATCATACATACATGCAAGATGGATAATTTCATATACATTCTTGTATGTGATTGGTGAACAATGACCATGTTGAAGTGTATGGCTAAGTAAGAAGGCCACATTTAGCCATCGCCTTTCAAAAGATTGTCCCCAGAACTAGACTCAATCTTCAGGAGTCAGGGTTAGATTGCCCCGATACATGTTCGATGAAAGATAGTCAATAGAGATTTTTAGGACTATCTCCAGAACGAAGCTTAGTCCCCCAATATCTAGGTTAGATTGCCCAAACACTAGTTAAATTGAGTTTCAGAATCATCTCCAGAACGGAGCTTGATTTTCAGAAGCCAGGGTTAGATTGCCCCAATTCCTAATAGATGAGTGTTGTTTACCGTCATGGGTAACTTAATAATGCATAGACATAGTACAGGAAATATAATAAACACAGAATATATCATAGAATAATAAATACTTTCATTAATCATTCCAGACTGGCAAGTACATTTACATCATAATGATCATACAATAATATCTCCGTGTCCATCCTCCGAGAGGGTATATAAAGTACCCGAAGGGCCACGACCGAAACGTCGTGACGAAACTGTCTAACCTCTCGGTCACTAACGACCGAGGCTAACATAATACTTTAATAATATAATAACCGGTACATTCAAATATCCCGACAACAAGTGTATAGTCAAAAAATGGAAGCATTTCCATTGTTGACATGTTTAGCCTTCCAAGTAAGTGGTTTGGGGTCATGGCAAGCGCCTTGAATGGGTTTCTGATCTTGACATGGCTTCCCCCCTATTTTGTCCCTCTTTCCACTCCTGTTTAGCCTGATTTCTGCATTCTGGACTGCAAACTGGTGATTCTGGGCTTCAGGATCAGGGTCAACCTTTTAGGTCTATGTTGACCTTGACCCTGACCTAGGTCAGGGTTGACCTCGACCTTGACCTAGGGTTTAGATCCCGAGGTCTTGTAGTTTTTGGATGTCGGTCTTTGCAAAAGTTGTTTCCCGCTTCCGGGTCGACTGTTTCAGGTTCCGAAGCATCGATTCCTAAATTATATTTAATATAGGTCCTCTCCTAAGGGAAAAGGCTTTAATGGGAATTTAATTCTCCTATGTCGGCCTCCTTTGAAGATTGTGCCCTAATTTCATATAAAAGGAAGCCTTCTCCTCTCATTTTCTCTAAGTCTTCTAAGCATCATTAAGAAATTAAGGAGCATTATCAAGTGAAGTCCAAGCAAGCTAAGGAGAAAGATTTCAAGCAAGCATTCATCCATTCTCAAGCATTCAAGCATCCATTTTCATGAAGGAGATCCATTGGAGGCCATTGAAGGATTCAAGCTACATAGTGCCCTTTTGGTGATCTCTCCATCCACCTTCTTCCAAGCCTCTTCCAAATCAAGAACCCATTCAAGACTTGGTGTTGAAGATCTACAAGCAATTGATTGAAGACATCCTTCATCCTACATTTTAGATCCATTGGTGCACACATACTTGTGGATTCAAGGATTTGAATCCTCCACAAGGACTTTTACAAGCAAGGTGAATTTATGCATTTACTTTGTCCATTTCTGCAATTTCAATTACATATATTTAAGGTTAATTCCAAAACCGGGGTTTGACCAAGGAAAACCCCTCCCCCCCAACAAACAAACCTTTTTTTCTTGCAGGTACAAGTTCAAGACTGCAAATTTGAACCCAGATCTGGATACCCTTTTCGGAAAACTTTTGGGATCCGCGAACAGAGTCACTTTCGGATCTGTGCAGGTCAGGGTCGACATTATTGGGTCAGGGTTGACATTTATGGGTCAAGGTCAACCTTTTTCATAAGATGACAACGGAACAGAAAATGATTTCTAGGTTTTGTTCATCTTTGTGTTCCGGTTCCGAATCATACTTCATTTTTTTAGAAATAGCCTACAAACCTCAGAAAACAACATTATTTGATCAGCACTATTTTAAGGTTGGCACTTCATCTCATCCATTTCAATTCCTACAACTATCATATACATTCCTTTCTAAAAATGGGAATTTAAGATCTTTCCTCTTTGCTCTCTTTTCCGAATGGATGATTCATTTGTGCATTGATCCTTCTTTTGGGTTAATCAATTTGGATCTTTCATTTGTGAATTTGAGGTTAAAAGGAACATCTTATCTTCCCCACACATCACACAAGAATCTACATTTTCAAATGTGACATCTTTTCTTATGTTACACATTGTTATATGTTACATTTTGGTGACCTCTATTTTATATGTTACATTTTGGTGAACCCGTGATAGACAACTCCTTCTTTTTGGTGTTAGATTTGCATTTTATGTTAGATCTTACATGTAGATTTCTTTCATGCTCTTGAATTTATATTTCAAAAATAAAAATCACACATTTCTTTAAAAATACAAAAACATTTACATCTTTCATGCTCGTAGATTTCATTTGAATGCATTTGGATATATTTAGACCTATTTTCCATGCATTTCTTTATCCATTATCATGTTGCACAAATTGTTTCAAGTATTTTTCAAATGCTTTATTGATAAGGATGATAGTCCTCCTATTTTGGATGAACCTTTATATTTGGATGTTGATTATTCTCTTCCCCATGAGGCCATTGTGGGTGATTCTACTTTTTGGGATGAACCCTTGGATAAAGACATTGATTTATCCCCTCCTTGTGATGATGCTTTGATACAAGAGGGTGATTTATTAATGGATGACATATTCATACATGAAGATGACTCTTTTTCTAAAACAAACTCCCCTTATATAGACATTATAGATGTCTTACCTCCATTTGGGATTCCTTCTAGTGATGAGGCATTAGCGGGGAATTATATGAATTCCCTTAATGCTCTCCCTCTTAGTGATGATCTTATGGAGAATCAAGCTCCTATCTCATTTCCTCCTAGGATGTCTTCTTTGCTTCCTTCTTGTGAAACTATTTGTAGTGTTGAGACAAC
>MU225534.1:1393878-1412399 GCA_018584345.1 Thuja plicata
TATATATATATATATATATGAGCTCGTCTTTTGGTATCATTCCATTTGTCATGTTGTACTTTATGAAATGTTTTTCCTATATGTTTAGATGCTTAGATGATTAGAAATGCATGCAAATGGGTGAACATGTTTTGAATATATGTAGATGTATGGAATGCATGTGTATGTGATTTATGTATGTGATGCACATGTTTATGATTTATGTAGATTTGTATGTATGCAGATGATTTATGTTAATGCATTTGTGAATGGAGATATGTAAATGTAGTGTATATGGTACTAACATCACATGTAGGATGACAAATGCTAACCAAAAGAATTGTTTGAAGATCGAGAGCGAGGATCGAACACTTGTGCAATCGTGATGAAGCCTGAGGGATGAAGAAGAACCTCTAAGTGTATGAAATCCAAGAGAACATAATGAAATGTCGAAATGCTACTGCAATACAAGCCTAGAATGAAAGTGCAAGCCTATGCTAGATGCAATCCCTAGGACGTGGTTGTTGGACCCATTGGATAGTTATCATCATAGAGCATGTTTAGAACATCGGAGTCAATAAAATCCTTACTGGTGCCACTGTGACCATAAGGATATGAATATGACTTTCATCGGATAAAATATGGGAACTAACGTAAGCATCGAGGTACAAAAGTTGAGATGACCTAAAAATTGTTTCCAGTTTTGATAGAGCAAGAGCACACCAGTATCGAGGCATTCAAAGCCAAGATAACCATGAGTGCGCGCTTGTGTAAACAAGCAGATAAATAACAAACAAGGAGATAGTACCGACCTCACCTTGGCATACAAATAAACAAGATCGAGGGATGTGAGGTTGTTCCGCCTTAATGCAAGAGCTCTTATCACATACACCCTATTTATTTGACGTTGCCAGATCATCGGAACCACACCCACAAACAATAGACAAAGAAAAGATCAATGAAATCAATGAGAACAAGCAACATACAAAGAGAAATCCAAGCATAATGCAACATGTTCAAAGCTTTTGGATGTGTTTGAGTATAGGGGTGTTGAAAAACATCGTTGTGCTTGTGAGTGCATTATGTATGATTACTATCGATATGTTATTTACGTTTGCGATATCCAATGTGTTGAAAAACATAGATGTAGGCAAAGATAGTGTTGAAAAACACTATTGAGTGTGGTGTTGAGAAACACCTGTTGGTATCAGTAGAGTGTTGTCCTTTAGAACTGACAAGATTACTGGCTAAAGATGTGATCAAATTTGGGGACTCGTGCCCCGAGGTAACGTCTGATGATTGACTTGACTCAGGTTGTGAGGACAAACTTGATTTGGTTGCCCCTAGTCTTATGACTCTAGATCAGTGTCAAGTTAGGAGGGTTCGTAGAGAACCCAGCATGTCACGAAAGTGACCGAAAGCTATATACAGACTAAGGAAAAGAATGCGAAGACCGAGTATCGATAGATAGAGAGTTTGGGTATAACTCCAACTGTAACAGATTGATGTCAAATGCATATATGTGTTATTGTGAGCAATATCAATAGTATGATGACAGTAGATAGACATAGTGAGAATGACTAGTGACTAACGCGAGAGAGATTCTCAAGTAAAGAGATCATAGTAATAGCTAGGCATCAGTAGGCAGACACAGTGAGAACCACTGGTGACTGATGCGAGAGAGATTCTCAAGGAGAGAGATCTCAGTATAAGCAAAGAAACAGTAGGTAGACGAAGTGAGAACCACTAGTGACTGTCGTGAAATAGATCCCAAAAGGTGATAGGATAGTGCCCCTAGACCAGGAGGGTTGCCCCGAGAGTACGACCAGTTTCAATCCATGTAAGTTGGTGTCTTGACAGGTAATTGAGAGGATAAACAAATGAAACGAGAAAAGCAGGAAAGTTGGAAAGCAACTTTACAGAGCCAAGTGATGCTGCAATAGATATAGCAATGTGGAACGAGAGGTGCTTGTTTACCATGTTTTCACCTTCTTGGCATAAATTTTTTTTTTTTTGGCTACCATGATGCCTGTTTGCTAGGTTTTCATCAATGACACTTTTTTTTTGTATTTTTATTTTTTATTTTTTTGGTATTTTTTGATATAGAGTAGATCTCTTGAACATGTGGATATAGTAGCAGAATCGTGGGAAATCTCATTAAACCAGAGCCAACATAAGCCATGTGCCCTCGAGATGAGGTATACAAAAACTTATTCGGATAGATTTTGGGGGAAAAGAACAAGCCAACTATTCCCATTACTATCTTTTCTTGTAAGACTAGAAGAATTTGTGAATGATACACTCCATCCACCAGTTAGGACAATTCTATTTTTTTGGTTTTTTTTCAGGACATTTTGTAATTTTTAGTATTTTTTAGGACTTTAATATGTACATGAGCATTCTGAAGATGTCTCAGTTGTAGAATCTTTTTAGATGAAGGGCGTTGATTGGCTCCTTGAGTTGCTCTCCTTCAATGGTGGAGAGTTGATAGGTGTCGGACCCAAATATTGCAGTGACAACATATAGACCAAGCCAATTTGGTTCAAACTTCCCCTTTTGGACCCAATGTTGTTGATTCTTAGGGTTCTCCCTCAGAACGAGGTCACCCACTTGGAAGTCCCTTGTTCAAACTTTCTTGTTGTAGCTCTTAGACATTCTTTTCTGATATGCTCTAAGGTGAACGAATGCCACTTTCCGACATTCATCTAGTAGTTTTAATTCTTGGAGTCTCAAAACTTTGTATTCTTCATCTGGTATAAGCCTGTACACAGAGACCCTAAGAGATGGGATTTCTACCTCTAGGGGTAAGATTGCTTTTGCCCCATATACTAGTGCAAATGGGGTTGCCCCTGTAGGTGTTTTGATGCTTGTTTTGTAAGCCCATAATGTAAGATTGATCTGTAGGTGCCAATCCCTTCTAGACTTGTTAACTGTACGGTGCAATATTTTCAACAAATTTTTAATTGAGGCCTCAGGATGTCCATTACCTTTTGGGTAATAGATGGAAGAGCAGTGTTGTGTGATTATGAAATTTTCACACAACTCATCCATGGTGTTGTTCTTAAATTGTCCTCCATTATCAGTAACGATGGAGGATGGTATGCCATAGCGACAAATGATGTAGTTCAAAATGAACAGTGAGACTTGTTGTCCTGTCGCTTTAATGAGTGGGACTGCCTCAACCCACTTGGTGAAATACTCTATAGCTGTGATAATGAACTTGTGTCCATTAGAAGATGAGCGGTGACTCTGCCCGATTAGATCAAACGCCCACTGTTGAAAGGGCCAATGTGTGACAAAGGGAATGAGTTCCCTTGCTGGAGCGTAGATAAGATTGCCATGCAACTGACATTTCTTACAAGCTTTCATATACTCGATAGCTTCTTTCTCCATGTCTAGCCAATAATACCCTGTTCTAAGCAGCTTTCTGGCTAGGGTCAAACTGTTAGAATGAGAACCATAAATTCTGTCATGGACTTCAGACAATGCATGTCTAGACTCTTCTTTTTCTAGACACCTAAGCAAAGTACCATCTAATCCTTGTCTATACAAATCGTTGGCCATGAGAACATATCGTGAGGCATTACGGATGAGGTGTCATTTTTCATTTCTGGTTAGTCCATCAGGAATGACTTGATGGCGTAGGTAAGAGTAGACATGATGATAACGGAAGGATTCGTGTTCAATGATTGAACACACCATTTGGGAGTCGGGGGAGTTGTAGGACAGGAAATGTATTTCTTCCACCAGGAACTCATAGCGGAAAGCTTCCTCTTGTTGTTGCGAGGATGCTAATGTAGCCATGGCATCGAATGCTCTTTTATGTGTCCTTGGTACTTGTTGAAATGTGATGAAAGTGAAATATTTCTTGAAGTTGTCAACCATTCATTTATAAGGCATGAGTTTGTCATCCTTAGTCTGGTACACATCATTGATTTGGTTGATTACAAGTTGAGAGTCACCATGGACATGTAGCTCAGAAACATTCCATCCAAGAGCTAGTTTGATTCCATTTACCAGTGCTTCATATTCTACTATTTTGTTTGTACAAGGAAACAAAAGCTTGTATGCCTTTGGAATGAAATAGTTTTGAGGAGTCAGAAATAAAACTCCTACACCCAAACCTTGTTGTGTGAAGGATCCATCGAAGAACATTTTCCAGGATTAGTGAGTGATGTACATAATAGATCCATCTAGGAACTCAACATTGATTGGTTCATTATCTTGTAGTGGAGCATTAGCTAGTTGATCAACAATTGCTTTCCCTTTGATTTCTTTACGCTCAACATACTCTATGTCAAATTCACTAAGAAGCATAACCCATTTAGCCAATTGGCAAGTGAGGGTAGCTTTACTTAGGAGATACTTTAAAGGGTCAATTTTAGCCACCAGTTTGACTGAGTGAGCCAACATATAGTGTCGCAGTTTTTGAGATGCAAAGACCACTGCCAGGCACGCTTTCTCGATGATAGAGTAGTTCATCTCATAGGATACCAATGTTCTACTGATATAGTAGATAGCACATTCTTTCTTGTTTTCATCTTCCTACGCTAGCAGTACCCCCAACGATGTTGAGGTAGTCGAAATGTACATAATCAATGGTTTGTCTAGTTGTGGTGGCATGAGTAATGGCGGGTTTTCCAAGTACATTTTGATTTGAGTAAAACTTTTTTCACAATCTTCGCTCCATTGATAAGTAATACCTTTGTGTAGATTCTTGGTAAATGGTTGTGCTCTATCAGCCAACTATGAGATGAACCTTCTGATGGACTGGATTCTCCCTTGGAGTGTTCTCATTTGAATGATATTCGTAGGAGGCGACATTTCTAGTATTTCTTGTACCTTTTTAGGACCAACTTTTATGTATTTAGCTGAGATAATGTAACCCAATAGCTTGCCAGAGGTAACACCGAATGCACATTTCTTGGGATTCAACCTTAACTTGAACTTTTCCATTCTATCCATGACTGGGCCTAAGTCTTGTAGGTGCATAGATCATTTCCTTGATTTAGCAAGGGTATCATCCACATAGTCTTCCATGGTTTTGTGCATCATATCATGGAAGATAGTTGTTATTTCCCTTTGATAGGTAGCTCCTGCATTTTTCAAACCAAAAGGCATGACATTCCAGTAGAATGCTCCCTAAGCACATGTGAAGGCAGTCTTTTCTTGATCCTTTGGCACAATCTTGATTTGGTTATACACAGAGAAACTGTCCATGAGAGAATACATTTAATACCCAGTCGTCATGTCCACAATCATGTCAATGTTAGGAAAAGGAAAGTCATCCTTTGGGCATGCTTTGTTTAGATCCCTAAAATTGGTGCAGGCCCTGATAGATTTGTCTAGCTTTGATACTGGTACGATGTTGGAAATCCATTATGCATAATCAATAGCTCGGATGAATCCAGCTTTGAGTAGTTTCTCTAGTTCAACCTTGATAAGTAATGCAACATGTGGTTGCATTTTTTTGAGTTTTTGTTTTACTGTTTTTACTCCAGGAGCTATTGAGAGATGATGCATGATAAGATCTGGATCCAGACTAGGCATATCTAAGTATGTCCATGCAAAGTTTATCTTCTTCTCTTTAAAGAAGTCTATGAATTCCTTAAGCTCTTCTATAGACAAAGATTTAGCCACATGAATGATGTGTGGGTGTTCCTCTGTACCAATATTCACTGGTTGAGTTGGTTCCATGAGAACCGATGATCGTTCCTGTAAATGAGTAGGCAAGACATCAAGCATCCCATCCTCAAGTGCCTCAGAGAGGTTTTCGCCTTTGGATGTGTCTTTTCTTTTTACTGTTTTGGGTTCAGAACCCGCCACAATGTGGTTTTCGCCTTTGGATGTGTCTTTTCTTTTTACTGTTTTGGGTTCAGAACCCGCCACAATGTGGTTTTCGCCTTTAGACCCTTTTCTTTTTCTCATTTTTTCTTTTATAACTAAGATACTTGATGTCCATTTCAGTCATGCTCACACTAGGTTCACTAGTGGAAGAAGTGATAGGTTCATCAGTGTTAAGATAGCAAGCTAAAGCATAGTCATTGGGAAATGTAGTCATTTCAGCGGGTTGTCCTTGTAAGGACCAATCAATGAGTTCATGATGCTTTAGTGGTAAAGGTTTGATGGGTTCGAGGGTGTTCACGGTATGTTCATTGTCGATGGAGACTGTTAAGTAGAGTCCTAGACCTGAACCTTGTATAGACGTGTTCAAATTAGAAAAAGCCCTAATGGCATCATCGAAGCCCATGTCAGAAACAGGAGATCCTGATTCATCAGACCTAACTTCTAAGCCTTCACCTACTTTGAGTGTGGGTACATGGCGCTGAACTATATTTGCCTCTTTGTCTAAAGTGCCTTCTGAAGGAATATCGAACTCATATTCATGGGAGTCTGTTTCATCATTAGTTTTCATATCAAGAACATGAGTGAAATCTACTCTTTGCCCCCAATTTGGATGTGTTATGTCTAAAAACTCAGCTATGGTTAGACTCCTTTCTTATGTTCCAGATCTTTTTCGGATGCAGTAGTTTCTGACTGATCAGAAGTTATTGGTGATTCCTCTAAAACACTCCCTTCAGTAGTGTTGACCTGGGGTGTTTATTCATTAAAGAGAAGAGCCAGGATATTGGGAGGTGGGAGAAGGGTACACATCCTCCTCATCAGAATCATCCCACTTGCAAGTAGGTGTGTTAGTGCTTTGTTCTATTGTATGATGTTCTTCTTTATCTAGATGGACCTAATGTCCTTTACCTTTATCTAGACGATTCTTTTCTCTTTGTGCTTTTTTGGATAAGAACCCTAGACTAGTCGTGTCTCTGGGTTGTCTGAATTTAACAGAGATTGGTTCTTTGAGTCCATTCTGATTACAACCAATGGGTCATTTACCTTAATACCGCATTTTACGAGCCAGACCATACCCCACTCCAAATTGTTCTGGGGATATTGCACATTTTTTTTACTTTGTCATTTACAGTTTCTTTATATAGCCAATCTAGAATGGCTCGTTCCCCTCGTTCATCCTCTAATGGTATGTTAGCTTTAACAAAGTCGCCATCATAGATTTCTTGGGGTGTTGTCGGTTTCATCTTTTCTGAAGGTCTCCCATAGGACCTTGGTGATGTGAGAAGATATGTGATTGACAGTACGGGTTCCACTGTGTATCCACCCATACCAGTGTCCTTTATCTTGAGTTTATTTTCCATTTCCTTCAGGAAGTTTGTGGCTGATTTGGGGTTGGACACCTCACTATTATGCGGGACTAGAGTTTTCGTTGCTTATCTTAATGCGTTATAGGCATAGCTAGTGTCTGTAGGAATAGTGACCTCTACACCGTTGAATGGGAATTTGATACACTAATGGTACGTTGATGGTACTGCCTGCATTTCATGGATCCAGGGTCTTCCCAATATGATATTGTAGGCTAGAGGTAGATCCAGAACTTGGAAGGTAACATCCCTCTCAACAGGACCCACTCGGATTGGTAAAGTGACAAGACCTTTAGAAGATCTCTCTTGTTCATCATATGCCTTGATAGTAATCTTCTTTTTAGGATCAATGTCATTCTCTGAAAGGCCTAGTTTTTTTATTAACCTATATGTGCATATGTTTAACCTTGTGCCTCCATCTATCAAGACCCATATGACCCGATGTTTGTGGATCATGACTTCAATATGCAAGGGGAGATTGTGTGGATGGCTCAAAGATTTGTCATCTTCTTCTGAGAAGGATAAGTAGTGTGGCGAGGTCAAGTGACCCACCATGGATTGAAACCGGTCTAGGTCTAGATCTTTTGGAACATTTGCCTTAGTGAGGGCTTTGTCAAGGATCTCCCTATGAGCAGGGGAGATTTTTAGCAGCTCAAAGATGGTGATCTGAGCATTGGTTCATTGCAATTGGTCGAGTATGTTGTAGTTAGTAGCATTAGACGAGGGGACCAATTTTGAGTTCTTGTTGGCAGTGCCAAGAATAGCTTTATCTACAGGTTGGACAAGTGCAAATGTAGAAGGTTCAGAGCCTTTGAGAATGATCTTTGCACAAGACCAAGTAACAAAATTCTTACGAACCTGAGATTATTCTAGTTCGGAGGGTTGGGGCGCAGACCCTTGGAACATGAAGGGAGTTTTATACTTAGGATCATCTTCTCTTCCCTTGATGTTAATGACATTGCAGTATTCTTCATGTAACGATTCATCCATATTAATGACGTTATCATTATTAGTGTATGTATAGTTGACCTTGGCATCATTGTTTTTGCCTTTAGAGGATTCACCCTTCCCATGAGGAGGAAAGGGGTCTTTGAAGTCCCGGTGATCTGAGTTCTTATTGTGACCTCCTACAACAATAATCTCACTGTCAATAAGGTCCTAGACCTTATGCCGCAATTGAATGCAGATAGCCGTCTTGTGACCCATGTTTCGGTGGTAATCACAGTATGCAAATTCATTCCACCAAGATGGTCGTGGCTGCGGATCAAAAGGACGTGAATTATCCAAAGGAGTGAGTAATTGGTTGTCCAAGAGAGTCTTGTAAGCCATGTCAAGGGGTTCTCCTAGAGGAGTGAACTCATGTTTGGGTTGAGGAGCCCAAGGTTTCAATCTAGAAAAGTTCAAAGACGGTTTAGATTTTGTCGCAGCCTGGTTAGTGGCTTTGGCCACCTGCATAGTGGTAGTAAGATTGAATGCAACCTTCAGAGGCTTGGGAGTCACATTGTCGACAACTCCATCATTCACAACATTCTGGTTCTTGTTGACAAATTTGGATTTGTCTATACCAGAGGAGGAGGACCCTTGTTTATTATCCTTGTGTAGGGTCAGTTCTCCTTTCTTTACCATGACCATTTTGATTCTTACAGCTTGTTTGATCATGTCGCAAAGGACCTTGCAGTTGTACTTGATACCCAAAATTGGGAAGAAGATTGTCTAAAAAGATGTCAAGCTTTTCAGAATTGGGTATTTTGAGAGAATACTTTGTATAAAGTTGTCTCCATCTCTGGAGAAATTTTAAGAATTAAGGTTCCCCATGGTTTTTCTTCAAGTTGCGAAGATCACAAATATTAACTGGATGCTGGATGTTGTGTGAGTAGTGTTGTAAGAACAAGTTGGCAATCTCGTCAAAGGTCTTGATTTTGGTTGGGAACCTAGAGAACCATTCCATGGCCGACCCTCCCAAACTACGCGGGAAGAGATGCATGAGGTAAGTTTGATCATCTATAAACTCCATAGAGAGAGCACCAAAATCTCTCAGATGATCCTGAGTATCAGAGGTACCCAAGTATTTTTCGTACTTGGGCAGTTCAACTCCTTTAGGAAAAGGAGGCATGCACAAACTCTTATCAAATGGGAATGGACAAATGCTTTCCAGTGTGAACTGTGTGGCAGGTTTGTCTTTATCCTTCATGAGTTGAAGGAATTTTTCTTGCATACTTTGAACTTGTTTTTATAACCTGGAGTTTTCAATTTCTTCCTCTTGTGTGACAAGAGTCTCTACATTGTATTTTGAGGGCAACTTGGCCCCTTGATTGGCTAGTTCGAGAAGATATTTCTCTTTCTCCTCCTTCAGGAGAATCTCTATCATCTTGCAGAAGTTTTTATTGGAACGAGCCTTTGCGATGTCTGCCTGGGTTATTTTTGTCTCCTCATCATTAGGGGGTCTTGATAATGGAACTTATCCCTGGTTTTAGAGTGATCATCGCCTCTATTGTGCTCACCTGATTGATGTTGGTCTATCATCTTGCTAGTATGCAAGTGTTCAGTATGCATAGAATCAATATGAGGAGGTTGAGCATACTGAGGTATTGTACCTATGGGAACTCTTGTTATTTCAATAGTGTCAATTTCAGGAAACAAATCTTCAGAATTTTGATGTTCCTCAAACAATGGGTTTCAAATCCTACTGAAGTCTACTTAGAATGAATGTTGGACGTAAGGTCGAACAATGGGGGAGGGAGATCGAGATGATCCCTCGCTAGAGGTAGCTGATGAAGAGGAATGTGAAGATCCTCTACGACACTCTGACTATGTGATAAGCTTAGAACGACCTCTTCCTCAGTTTTGAGGTCTACTTTGTCTAGTGACACGTGGGAGGAATGCACTGCTACTTCGAGTTGCAATAGTCACAGAGAAAGATTATACAAGGGGAGTGAACTAGGACAATGCTTGGGACTGTCTCAAGATAAGTTCACAAGAGTGCCAAAAGGTGAAGTATACTCGACACGAGTTGTTAGAGATAAGGCTAGAACAACCAAGAGTTGACTATCGCTTTGCAAGGTATGACAACACAGTAGAACAAGTAAATAGATAAGAAATGAGACAAGTTTAAGCGAGAATCACATAATTATCAACCCAAGATATCTAGTCACAGACTGTGTACAAACAGAAAACATGTAGAAAAACCTAAAAAAAAATAGATTGAGCAAAGTGACCCAGAACATACAGCAAAAAGCTCAGTTTTTTGGCAATTTTGGGACAGTTTCGCGCAAAGAAGTGTATTCTCGCGCGCAGATTCCCACAGGCCCGCGTGAAGTTTTACAACCTGGAACGAAGAAAGATTGACTGGTGATAGAATAGGATAACAAATAGCACAAACGGGCTTAAACTCGCATGAATATTCTCAGCGCCTCGTGCGAGGATTCGCATAGACAGACAGGAAGAAGTGTTTTCTCATGCAAAAATTGGCAGAAAGCCAAGTGAAATTGTCTAGAAACAGACAGTTGGAACATTTTTTAAGATAACAGACAAATTTTGAGACACAGTAAGGACTGTTCTCTGGCAGAATACACAGTTTCAAATTGATAGTTTGTTTGTTTGAATGTTATAGAATCAGTTATCAACAAGCATAGATAGTCATGACACAAGCAGTAGTCGTAAACAATTCAACCGAGGACAAAGGAAATTAGAAGAACGAGGGAGTCTTTGAACATTTTTAACATTGTAGATATTGAAGACTCAAAAAGACATGTTTATCCCTAGAAAGAAAATTGGTAGAGAAGACAAAATCTTTGCCCCACAACTTATGCGCATACGTTCACCTCATATAGCAGTGTCACCTCCGAGAGGGCGCCCGTGTTTTTGGTATTTCCAAGGAGTCAATAGTATATGTTCAAAGGTTACCCTTGAAGCAGGGGCCAGTGTTATATACCACCTTCAAACATCCAGGTGTATGCCTATGGTGAGAATCTATGGGAGAGAATTTTCCCTCTCCCCATGCAAAGATTATGTCTCTTTTCGGAGGTGAACTAGGTAAGCATCTAGCTACAAGGTGTTTAGTAGAATTTCATTCACATTAACCTTCGGTGGCCTTGCAAGCGAGGTTGAGGCATATAGCCACACTGACACCTGAAAGTGTACACCCTTGGCAAGCAAGGCTGGGAGCGGCACCACTCAGTACAATAGACAAGGCTTCCTCGAGATGTTTGACATCAAGAATCACAAGGAAGAAATTAATATGACTTTGGAGTCTTTTGCTCAACAAAGATACTTTATTATAGTGGGGTGGAATCACCGGCGAAAGGTGTGTACCCACTTGGGTCATTCCCAGAGGTTCAACTTTCGGTAGGCCCTCTAAAGGTTAGACTCATACTTGGTTCAGTTTTGAGGGTCTAAGTTTCTGAATCTCCCTAAAGAGGAAAAGAGCATACTCCTCTACCTTTACGCCTTACTCAAACACGCCAAACAGATTTATCACCGAGCTAACTCCTCTTTCAACAAAATCCAAGAGCTTCTAGGTTTCCGATTCTCTCAAAGAGAAAAGAGCATACTCCCCTCACTAATGGACATGCTAATTGATTCGTTACCTTTCCTTGCTCCCCAAAGAGTCAATCCCATAGCAGCATCTAGGTATCAGATTCATTCATGGGCATCACTTCCATGTAATGAAGAGCCTATTACCCTATTATACTATCAAGACGCTCGAGATATTATTAACAAGGCCCTATTTAAACTATGTGAAGAAAGCATGAAAGAAAACAGAATGCTTAAGTAAGTTTCCAAAAGTGCTTTGACAAGCGTTCTTTGACACCCGTCCTGCAATCAAACTGTTAGCAAGTTTGCATAGTTATTAAAGGAATCTTCATCATTTCATCCTGCAGACCACATGTTAAGCTGTTTCAAAAATAAAAAACCAGAAAGACACAGTCAACAACAAACATAAATCATTAGTGGTTAGAAAATAGAATGATAAATTTGCAAATTTTAAACCTTCAGCTGTCAAAGTCCGCGCAAAGAAATGCCAGAAGCGGCACGAAGAAACACTCAGTATCGTGCGAAGTATTGCAAAAATTTGCGTTGATATGTGAGAAATTTCGCACGAAACTTCACTGCAGAGTTGTACGGACATAAAACAGATTGATGAAAAGAAATACAAAACGAGGTCAGAAATTTATTTTCTACCTCACGGTGGGCGCCAAAAATGTGATAGCTAAATGTGGCCTTCTTACTTAGCCATACACTTCAACATGGTCATTGTTCACCAGTCACATACAAGAATGTATATGAAATTATCCATCTTGCATGTCTGTATGATTCGATCTTTTGCCTCCTTTCTAGTTGGGGTTTTGAATAAGCTCTCAGAATCGAGAGTCCAACAACCTAGACCATTACTAGAATGGAGGATTTAAGTAGACAAGTAAATGCAAGATTAATCTAGAGAGATTATTTTATTCTAGAAATGAATGCAATATTAATCTAGATTAACCTACAAATGAATATGAAATTAATCTAGGAATGAGATATTAAGCTAAGAATGTGAAAGAGATAAGCTAATCTAGAAATGAACAATGATATTCAAACTAAGATTGCTTGAAAGAAAGCTTAAACTATGAACAATTAAACTAGCATGATATTAAGCTTATTGCAATAATTCTAATAACAATGCATTCAATTAGAAAACTATCAAATCACAAATTCCAAGATTACAAATTCCAAGACTAGTTGAATGAGAGATGAGAGTTCTTTTATAGACCTAGAGTTCGTTCAGAATAGAAAGTTTCCTTGGAGAGAAACAATTAACTTATTGAAAATCAGTTGAGAATAAGAAGTTTCTTTTAAGAGAAACAGTCAAATGTTGTCTTTTTGAGTTTAACTAATTTGTTTCTCTCTTAAATCATAGTTAACTCAAAGTTTCTATTTCTAAACTGGAGAGAAGATTTTGGAGAGAATATTTAATTAAATAAATAGAATATGACCTCATAAATGTAATTTCTCAATTATTTGAACAATTAAATTCAATTATTGAAATGAGGATATTTATTTAATAATTAAATATTATTTAGTTCTTTTTTATGTGTTTTAGCTAAAAAAGGTGAATTTAATTTAATTAAAGTGTTAGGACTTTATAATTAAATTAATTCGATCATTGGGTTTATTTAGCCAGGTAATTGATATTTTATGAATTAAATATAATGTATGATTAATGCAGATTTAGGGTTTTATGCATTTGACACTTAGATCAAGTAGAGTCAGTCGAAACTCAGAATTGCCTAGTACAATAGGACTTTGATGATTCAGAAGAATACTAAATGCAACAAAATTGGTTAGAGTTGCAAGATGCCAATTTTGGGGTGTTACAATATTGGAATATTGTAATATTATATTGTTGTGATTATTTTATAATGGAGAAAGTAAATTAAATAAAGTACCCA
The DNA here is from genome assembly GCA_018584345.1 of Thuja plicata. Lineage (NCBI taxonomy): Eukaryota > Viridiplantae > Streptophyta > Pinopsida > Cupressales > Cupressaceae > Thuja > Thuja plicata. The sequence continues at coordinate 1,407,497 of MU225534.1, forward strand.
ATATTAATTGTGGGGTCAAGGGGTTAAATAACACATGGTTTATGCAATAGATCTTGGGGGTTTTGTGGGAGCTTGTTTCTATACAAGCAACCACAAGAATGATCGTTTAGGTTTGCTAGATTAGCATTTGTGAAGGTTGGAAGCATGACATGGGATGTACGGTGACATGCTTGTTCACATGGAGTGCTTATTAATGGTGTGGGTTTTGAAACACTTTCAAGGATGTATCGTAATGCTGCATTGTTGACTAATACATGGATGGTGCATGCTTTGGAGGTTGGGTTTTTTCTGTTACGAGGGTTTTCTTAGTGTATACCTTGTATCACATTTTTGTGGGCAGATTTTATATTCTCCTACATGTAGATTTTGAATACTTATTTGATTGATTTATCATATGGATCGCGTGGAAATCTTCATTATATGGCTACAAGTTTCCTTTAAAAATCTTATATGATTTTCTATTTCCTTTATGGTAATAGGATTCTAGTATTTGAGAGAAGATTATACAATTTTATCCACTTTGAGGTTTCCATTATTCTATAATTCAGAGGGTCAATATTTGGTCCTAGTCGTTTATGTAGAGCTTAACATTACCCATTAACCATGGACCTCTTTTTATTATTTTATTTTCTTTCTCCTTTAATTCACTTACATCTTTAAAGAAAGCTCTTAATAGATTGCAAATACTTATTTTCTTTCCCTAATTTCCTATGCACCAATTTTGCATTAATCTCAAGTAGGCTAGAGATTTTCCCGTTTTATAAAGATATCCATCTCTTTTCAATGGATTTTTAATCTTTCCAATTCTTATTTAAAACACAATGAAAAGGATAATATAATATTTTCTTTTATTCTTTGTTTCCCTAGAAGGTTCTTATTCACTCTTGTACCAATATAAGAGAATTTGATGTTAAATATCGTACATGCCTGTTTGTTTCTTTTGAAAGAGTTTGTGTATTGTCTTAAAATGGAAACACCCATGTTGAGACATGTTTATCCCTCCTTAGTAGGATGCTTTGGACCTCATTTAAATGCCTTTATGGACCCATGGATGCACTTTTGCTTTTGTGCTAGATCGGGCACCTATTTTCTGCCCTTTTCTGCTGTTCTTTTCTCTATCTCCGAGATCCCATACCATCCCCCGATGGACTAACCCATTAGGGGGTAGGTCGAGGTTGGCCTAGCCTTTGGGGTGAGGTTGACCTCGGTCCCCCCCCCCAAGGTTAGGCACCTCAGGATTCTGGGCCCTGCTTGGGTTTCCAATTTCTTTTTCCGCCTTTTGCAGTCAACCCTTTTCGATTTCGGTCGCGTAATTAGTATAAAAGGGGGCCTACTCACTTCATTTTGGGAGAGAAGAGGAAAAAGAGTTTTCACATTTTTTCTACAAGTGTTCCAAGGGAATTCATATGCGTTTCCTAGGTGCATTGAAGGGGGTCTTTTGCAAACTTTTTAGATGTTAAGATTTCAAGATCTTTTGCATTCAAGGAGCTTTCAAGGAGTTCGTTGGAGGCCTTTTCATCATCTATCCATGATAATGCATGTTCCATTCGAGGTCTAGCTTCCTTCTTTGAAGATAGTGGAGTTGGCTATCAAGGAAGGGTTTGTTCATCCATTCTTCATTTGCATTTGCATACCCATTTTGAGCATATGAGTACATCTACATTCATGAATCCATGACTTGGTATGATTAATCTATTGCATTTTGATGAGATATTCTATATTCTACAAGACTCAACAACATTGAGCACTTCTACATCCTTGTGGATTACAGATCTAGATCTTCCACGAGGGTTTCTACAAAGTAAGGTGAATTTGTACATTTGCTTTGCTTTTACATACATTTACATTCAAAGTTAATTCCTAAACTGGGGCTTGACCAAGGCAGCCCCTCCCCAAAGAAATCAAATATTTTTCCCTTGCAGATTCAGGTATACAGACTTGCGAATTCAGATTTGGAGCCATCGAAAACAGGTTACTATCACAGATCCAGATTCTGGAAAAACTTGTAGAGCAGGTGGATGCTAACCTTGGTCTAGTCCTAGGTGGATGTTCTACATGCCACCATCCACCCTCCAGGACGTCATAGTCCTGAGCCAGAAATATTTATGGGTTTTGAAGATCTCGGGATTCTGGTTCTAGATTTGGTCCTGTTTGGGTTTATGAGTTGTTTCAGGAGCATAATTGTAGATCTGGGTTTGAGAACACACATTCCAAACATTTAAAGGTAAGTTGGTGTATTTCAATGGTTAATTTGAGCATTTACATTTCAGATCTGGTCCATTTCATTAGTTTTAGCATTATTTTTAACTTCCTAGTTGACTATACCCGACACATAGAAAATGACATCTTCTTTCTTAGCACTTGGTTAGATCCTTGTTTTGCATTGGTACACCTACATCACTTGGGTTGTACTTATCTAATTTGGATCCAACTAGGGGCTTTGCTTGGGAGATCTCCTCCTTTGTGCCCCCTTCTCTTGAGGTATAAAGATGAGAGTGGGGAAGATTCCTATCTTGACACTACATCTTGATCTCCCTACCACCAATTATCCCTATATACAATTTGTAACCTTTTTTTGTAGGGTTTTCTTATTTGCATATTTTGGTCTCCATAATATGAAGTTTGACAAAGAAGGGTTCTTTCGTCTAACCCTAACAATTCAAATTTTGGTTATGCTTTTTGTTAGAGTAAAAAGGTATTTCTATGTTCACTTATTAATTAAATCATTATTGATTTAATTGTTTAAGTCACCTTTTTATCTCTTGTTCACTTAAGCTAAACTTTAGGCATGCAATAATTAATTCTCTATTAATTATTCATGCAACCTAGGTTTCTCCACCTTCTTGGTGTTCGATCTCCTTTATAAGGATTGATCTCTTTGTATTTCATCATGCCCTCTCTAAATGAACATTTTGTCTTTCAGAACATTCTTGACTCCAAGCTTTACTTTTGTAACAGGTTATTTTGCATGCAGTGGATCTTGGTGGTTGAATTCTATGAATTCTAACATGGTATCAGAGCCATGCTGATGCAGCCCGTTCTTGAGTATTTGAAGTTTTTTGGAGCTTAGAGGGGTTCAAGCTTTTTTCAAGCATTTTTGTGTGGATTTGAAGGAAATTTATTTTTCGGAGCACTTTGGGCAAAAATCAACATCACGGTTGAGTCCAGAAGACCCAAATCCCCCAAAATCCATATAAGGCACGACCTTTTTTGTCAAAATTGCAATCTGGGGCAAAAAACAATTTCTAGTCTGCCCTGGCATAGAAATCGAGAAAAAAACACAAAAAATTTTAAAAAAATCAATTTTAATTGATTTTTTTTGCGCACACAGTGCAAATTCAAAGCGGCCACCGCTGCGCCACCGTCAGCATTCCACCGGCAACTTCGCTCACCGCCCCACCGACAGTGGACCTCGGCGGATCCGCCCACCACTCCACCGGCAGTGGACCTCGGAGGGTCCGCCCACCACTCCACTGCTCCACTGCCGACGCTTCATCGCCCGCCACCAGTGGCACTCCGCCCCGCCGGCTCGCCACCAACCCCACTGCCCGACGGTCTCTCAGCCCCCGCAGGCCTCTTCCAGCCCCCTCTAGCGGTCCCATCAGCGACCACGGGCTCCGCGCTCAGCCCCCTGTGCACTCCATATGCCTAGGGGCCCGGTTCTTTCAAACCCCAGGGGCTAAAATTTATTTTACGCACCTTGTTTGACCTTCCCTTGGTTTTTTGGCTCTATCTGGAGCATGCAAAGGCCGATTTTTGACTTCCATATACCGTCGGAAAACTCTTTCCGAGGCGGACGTTCTGGTGAAGGTTAGATTATCTCTTTTTTCTTTTTGTCTAACTTTTTTTAGTCAAAGAGGGACTTCTTTTCAGCACTTCCCAGCCTCTATATTGAGCATACAAACTCCATTTTTGGCTCACGAATAGGCATCGGAAAGCTCTTGATAAGAACACTTCAGATCTGAGATTCTTTTTAGGGTACTTTTATAAGGCAAAGGTACGACATGGCAGATTCAGCATCAGTCGACCTTCTCACTCCACATAATTATCATTTGTGGAAATCTCGTATAACTAGGCTTCTCCGGTCACGTGGGCTCTGGTCTTGTTTGGATCTTATTCAGCCAGTTTTGACTTGTCCTTATGAGGTAATGCAACACAGAAACAAGATGGATGAGGCCATGGGTGTTCTTGCTTTACATGTTTCAAAAAGTTTTCTTTTTCACCTTGATAATTGTGATACTCCTATTGAGATGTGGGAGAAGTTTCAGACTCTCTTTGGCATAGTAAATGAGTTCTGGGTACTTCAGATTGAAGTTGGATTGACATCCATGGCTCCTGATACATTTTCCTCTATTCAGGATTTCTTAACGAAATTCAAATCTACGAGGTCCCTCTTACATAGTTGTGGAAAGAATAAAACAGATACCGAGTGTATTTATCTAATACTTTCCAAGCTTCGTGGTTCTTTTCATATATTCTCTTCTACATTCCATTCCACCATGGATGCTTTGGGTCCAAGATTTACCATGCCCACTTTTGATGTGTTTTGTGATCGGTTGACTCGTGAGCAGGCAAAGCTATTTCAACTTGATTCTCTCACTAGATCACCAAACCATGCATTGGTAGCTCACCCATCTTCAAGGAAGCAATAGCAGAAACAAAAGTCATCAACCACAGAGTCTAAGAAGGATTCTAGTTCTCAGCACTCCTTTGTCTCACCTTCTCCTAAGGGGGACAAATTGAATATAGAAAGACCTAGGTGTGCTTATTGTAAACAGAGTATTCATGATGAGTCTCGTTGTTATGAGAAGAAGATAGATGGATATGAAAAGCAAATTTCTAGTTTGCAAGCTCTTCTTCAGAAGAGCCACATTGATATTCCTTCTTCTTCTACTTCTCATGG
>MU225534.1:1413439-1425380 GCA_018584345.1 Thuja plicata
TTTAGCTTCTCCCTAAGTTTATCTTAAGGGGGGGTGTTAGAGTAAAAAGGTATTTCTATGTTCACTTATTAATTAAATCATTATTGATTTAATTGTTTAAGTCACCTTTTTATCTCCTGTTCACTTAGCTAAACTTTAGGCATGCAATAATTAATTCTCTATTAATTATTCATGCAACCTAGGTTTCTCCACCTTTTTGGTGTTCAATCTCCTTTATAAGGATTGATCTCTTTGTATTTCATCATGCCCTCTATGAATGAACATTTTGTCTTTCAGAACATTCTTGGCTCCAAGCTTTGCTTTTGTAACAGGTTATTTTGCATGCAGTGGATCTTGGTGGTTGAATTTTATGAATTCTAACATTTTTCTATAAATTGTGTTTGTTGATTATTTTGTTTAAATCATGTACATTTGTTCTTTCATGTTTCTTTATTCTCTAGTCCATTGGTGTAATGGTGCATTCTAGTTCTTCCTTTGTTTCTGCCCTTGTTCGTGTTCTTTAAGGGCCCGTTTGGTGTCAGGCATTAACCTGGAATACGCATTAGTTAATGCTAGAATAATTTAATTCTCTGTTTGTGGCATTTTTTGAATTCTCAAATTAGAAAACTAATCCCCATTTTGGGACCAATGCTTGCATTAGTTAATTCTAAAAAAAAGCTGGAATTCATTTCTTATTCGAGAATAAGCTATTTATGGATTCAAATTTAGTTTTTTTTATTAATTTTTTTTTTAATCTTTTTTTTTAATGTATGTGTGTATATATATGTGTGTATATACATGTGTGTATATATACACACATATGTGTGTATATATACATGTGTATATACACACATGTGTATATACATGTGTGTATATATATACACACATGTGTATATACACATGTGTGTATATATACACACATGTGTGTGTATACACACATGAATGTATATATACTCACATGTGTGTAGTGTATATACACATGTGAGTGTTACACACATATGAGTGTGTGTGTATAACACTCACAGGTGTATATACACACGTGTGTGCATGTATGTATATACACATATGTGTGTATGTATACATGTGTGTATATGTGTATGTGTATATATGTGTATATGTAGATGTGTGTATATGTGTATGTGTATATGTGTACACAACTTAAAAATACATATTATTCAAATTAATTAAAAAAAATGAAAAATAATCCTTATTCCAATTCTACAATATGGGATCCAAACGCAGAATAGCTTATTCCAGCTTTCATTTTTAGGATTAATTAATCTGAGATAAGTTAATGCCATGCACCAAACAGGCCCTAAAATCTTATTTATTCTCTTCTTAACCTTACATTATGTATTTCTACTTTTTTTTGTATTCCATCATATTGTATTTGCTTTTTTTGTTATATATGAATAATAATAGTTATATTATTTTAAAATTATTTTACTTGAGAGTTATTTTATAATTTTAATTAAAAAAATATATGCACTCTTTACAAAAAATTGATAATACATTCACTTCATTCTTACTTCTACTTAAATTACAATTATAATTTAAATAAATAATGAAATTTGTGAGAAGGCCTAAAACTGAACAAGCCTTTCCATGCTACTATCAATCTTCAAGGCTAGTATTGAAATGTATCTAGGCTATTTAAGAAACTGGTATTGTTAACAATATAAGATTTTCACAATCCATAAATTGTGTGATGCTACCTCTAACTATATGCCAACAAATAGATACTATAAAGTATAATATATAACTAAAAAAATACAATAGATTCCTTATTCCTACCCTTAACTAAAAATCTACTACATACTCCCATCCAAAATTTCTGTTTATATAAAGTTATTTAAAACAATTTCTCATCTCCTATTCTCACTAACAAATTACGACATCTTCATACCCTAGAGTTTTTGTTTCTACAAAATTTAAAAAAATTAAAAATAATAGATTCCTTATACGTATCCCAACAAACAAATTTCTACAAACTCACAGGAAAGAATTCTTGTTTTTATATAACCAGGGGCTCTCTACTCATTGGTCGTTCCTTTGACATTAGCCATTTATGAAGGATACAATGCTCCTCTGGTCTATTGGGTGCGCCTTCACGTACAAATAGTTTTTGATTTCTTACTTTCTTAGTCGATGGTTGGTTTTGATTTGATTCAGTATTTCGCAGATTATTCTTTCATTTTTGAGAAATTGCAGCAATGGGCATTGATGGGGAACAATCACTGGAAGTGGGTCTGTTAGAAGGAGGACATGAGCAGATCCTACACCCACAAGAAGAGGTGCACCATTTATTCCACTCTCAAAACTCCTTTTTTTCTAACACCCTTCTTTTAATATATCTAATTACAATGTTAAAACGATTTAGAGCTCATAAAGCAGTATAGAAAGACTCAATCTTTGAAGGATTGAGATTGGTTTTTAAAGCTGCCTGATAGTTTATTAGGTGTCACAGGGTAATTTAGAGAGATTGAATCTTTGAAGAATTGGCATGAGGATTTTGTACACCTGCTAAATTGCTTTCTTTGCTGTCATATTGCATTATAGAATGAATCTTTAGAGAATTAGGTGTCACGCTGCAGCTTAAAATTAGATGTTATCTGCCATGCCAGTACAGAAAAATTGGATCTTTGAAGGATTGGGATGAGCCTGTAGACCTGCTAATAAATTAATTAGGTTTCATAAGCAGGATTGAATCTACAGGGTATGGGATTAGAATTGAACATTTGGTGTGATTTTGCAATACAGAGAGTGAATCCTTGAGACAGTAGGATAGGTCGGTATACCTCTTAGGCAAGATCAAATCTTTATATAAGTAGGTTTAGTGTTGCGTTGTTAAAGAATAGGTGGTATATTGCATTGCAGAAAGTTTGAATTTTTGAAAGGTCATGATGGGGATTCTATAAACCTTCTAAATAGTTTATGGAACCCTCTTGATCGCATGGAGCTTTTAATTTGGGGGGACTATATTATTTATGGTGTTTTTCAGGAGAGTCTAAACACTGGAGATGGATCTACGGATATTAATGGAAATCCTTCCGTAAGGCGAAATACAGGAGGATGGAGGGCTTGTCCTTTTATTTTAGGTTTGTTTTCATGCCCATATGAAATTCAAATGTGTCTAGCTGGTTTCTGATTATTATAGAATTCTTATAGCTTGAATTTTTGAAACTATGGCATTAGTTGGTACTTCATGTTTTTCTCTTTTATCATTGAGGATTAAATGCATTTCACTATTTAAAACGCGGTACTACATCTATTACATATGGAACATTTAACTCTTTACTTGTGAATATAGTCCCTTTACGAATTGAACAAATCAGAGTCTTCAGCAAGGTATCTATTCTCTGTTAGGACTTGACAGGACGAAGCAATAAGAAAAAATAATAATTATATTACAAATTTAAAAGTGCAGAAATAAAATAAGAAGAATGTACAGAATAACAACACACAAATGTATGTGGTTTATTCAGTGTGGGCTACGCCTAGGGAGAATCCAGCCATCCACTCTTGTTATTATCCATTAATATGAATTACAAATTTGCAGCAATATCCATTGCTGTGTTGAAAGCCCAATACCAACAAAATCTGCTGTTATGGAGAATCCAGCCATTCACTCTTGTTATTATCTATTAATATGAATTACAAACTTGCAGCAATATCCATTGCCGTGTTGAAAGCCCAATACCAACAAAATCTGCTGTTATGTGTTTATCAAAATCCCCATTGCTGACCCAAGAAAACCCTTGGCCTTTCCAAGAAACCTTTGGCCTTTCATCAACCACAAGACTTCAGTTTCATACATTTTATAGTTTATAACTTAAAAGATAACTACCCATAAAGTTATAACTAATTTCTAACATCCCTCCTGCGGTGCAACTATCATATTGACGTCCTTCCTGCAGCACAAACTTCCTGCACCGCAAACATCCTACAGTGCTAAGTGCAGTGTGAACTTCCAACAATGCCAACTTCTAGGAACATCACAAACAATCCGCAGCATGATCACTCGCCACATATCAACACTTTCCTAGTACAATTGGAATTGCAATAGACTTGTCATGGTGTTAAAACACTGAAAATTAGCAGGAAATGATTCTCAAAAGAAACAATGCCCAAAAGCTATCAGCCACTTGATATAGAGTGCACTCCCCTATTCATTTTGCAAGGCTATAAGTGGAGAGATTGACCGATAGCAAATGTCCCTTTGGTTGAGGAAATCAAATGATGTGTAGGCAGAGTGCAGAAAGCAACAGTGACTTAACCCAACTGCATTGAACCTGCTTAGCTGAGGTTTAGTGATACCATCCTCCATGAGGTCTACTATTAACAAAGCTTCCAACACTTTTTTATTCAGACAACCAGCACCACAATCACTGCTGAGGAATACATACAGAATTGTTTCACTAGTTTCCACTTAACTAGAAATGCATTCAGATTATATGAACAGAATCACACACAATGGCAGAACACTGATGAATGCAACACCTATCTGTATTACATGGCGTCAGGAAAATAAGAGCACAGTTCATCACATGGTAAATAGCAAAGCAAGAGTAAAATAAATGGTTATATGAATATCCAATAACTGCATTGTTCAGAAACCCATTGGCAAGATCATTAATTGAAATTTATTTAACTGAGCGTAATTGAACAAAAGAATCCACAAATAGCCTAATTGAATCCTGCAATGAAATAAATTGGAACAAGGAGAAGAACTTAGAGAATACGAACGGATCTTGCTGGCTTGAACTTCTCACATATAAAAGATTAAGAAATGCATTAAAGGATACGAAAATGCAGACCTCTTTAGGAGGGAAAATGGAGAAGAGAACCAAACTGTTGATTGCCAATGGGAAGCAACCTCTGAATCTTAAGCATGCTGCTATCAACTTTAGATTGTATTTCTATTCGGTTTGTGGGTGCCAGCATTTTGGACTGCTCAATTTTTAACAGTTAGTTTCATTTTGAATATTTTACAGGAAACGAGTGTTGTGAGCGACTGGCGTATTATGGAATCAATACAAATTTGGTGACTTATTTGACAACAATTTTACATCAGGGGAATGCAACTGCAGCCAAAAATGTCACTAACTGGTCAGGCACATGCTATCTGACACCACTTTTGGGAGCAGTTTTAGCTGATGCATACTGGGGACGATATTGGACTATTGCTGTTTTCTCATCAATTTATTTTGTGGTATGCAAACTATATATGGAATTGGATCATCAATGGATAACATTAAACTCAGTTGAATCCACTACTCAAGTGAACCAAAGGCAATTTTAATCTTTTAGGAAGTCTGACTTGTGTTTCAAAACTTTCAATGGCTATTTTCATCTCCTTGACCATTTTTCATTGCTCAAAATATTATTCAGAATAAGCCACTAACAACTGTAAGATATTTTATTCAGGGAATGGCTACTCTAACTGTTTCAGCATCTGTTTCTGCCTTGAAGCCTTCCTCCTGTACAGGCGATGTATGCCCAACAGCAACTACACTTCAATATGCTGTGTTCTTTCTTGGACTTTACCTGATCGCACTAGGAACAGGAGGCATCAAGCCCTGCGTTTCTTCTTTTGGGGCAGACCAATTTGATGATACCAATCCAACAGAAAGGAAGAAAAAGGGGTCTTTCTTCAATTGGTTTTATTTCTCAGTCAATGTTGGTGCACTTGTTTCAAGCAGCATTCTTGTATGGGTCCAAGACAATGTTGGATGGGGATGGGGATTTGGGATTCCTACAGCATTTATGGCATTAGCAATAGGGAGTTTCTTTTCTGGGACACCATTGTATAGATTCCAAAAACCTGGAGGCAGTCCGTTGACACGCGTATGCCAAGTTTTGGTTGCATCTTTTCACAAATTGCAAACGAAAGTTCCTCGTGAAAGTGCACTTCTCTACGAGGTAAAAGACAAGTATTCTGCAATTCAAGGAAGTCGAAAGCTGGAACATACAAACGAATTCCAGTACGTCCCTCGTCCATGTTACCATAGTTTTTGTATGCCATTATCCTCTGTCTATTTCTGAAGAATCAATTAATATTTCTTTCTGCTGTACATTTTTCTCAGTTACTACTGCATTTTCTGTATATGTTGTATGAGGCTCAACTTGTCGAACTTTGTCCTCTTTGTTGAAATCACATTCTCTACAACAGACAGCAGGGTTTATGTGTTGCCCTAGACAGAAGCTGTTTCTTATCTTAAATTCAGTTTGTCCCCTTCCCACATTTCCTACGATATTAATGAAGGGATTTTAATAATGTTTATGAGATCAAGTAGTCTAAGGGACTAAGAGTTCCAAAAACAACACTATTTTGGATTCTCTCTATGTCAGCTTTTTTGTTATGAATCTTGACTAAGAAAGTTGCAGTTTTGTGAAGTCTTGCTTCCTCACACAACTCTTTCAGATTGACTACCTTCAAATTGTTTACGAATATCATCATAAGCGAATATCTAAGCCGCACACTCCATGATGGAGCGTCATTCTGTTTCAATGCTGCTTTACTACAAAAAATGCATGTTCTTTCTTCCTACTCTTCCTTGGGAGTTATCCATCTACCCGGTTTGCATCTAAGATGATGGAATCCGATCCTCAACTGTACTATTAAAATTTCAGCTTTTCTCTTGATTTCAGTCCTCAAATAAGCCTTTTCATCATGCACCCTCAAATAAGCCCTCAGGTGTATCCACAAATGATCCTATTGTATATCTCTGTATAACTTTTTGGCACTGGCCATCCAATAATATATATTTCCTTTTGCCTAGGAAAAAAAGGTTAGCTCGATATCCGATTATTTACAGAGGTGTTAAAATGTTGACAACAATTAAAAATACCTTGATTGATAATTGGCATAACATATTTGCAGTTTTCTGGACAAAGCGGCTACCATAATAGATGAAGATGTTCAGAATGGTGGTTTTTCAAATCCTTGGAAACTATGTACTGTGACCCAAGTGGAGGAGCTGAAGATTCTGGTCCGAATGTTTCCCGTTTGGGTTACTGGTATTGTGTTTTCAGCTGTTTATGCTCAAATGTCCACAATGTTTGTGGAACAGGGCATGACGATGGACACCAGAATTGGTTCTTTCAAAATTCCTCCAGCATCATTGTCTGTATTCGATGTACTGAGTGTCATGATATGGGTTCCCATTTATGATCGCCTGATTGTGCCCATTTTTCGCAAGTACACTGGTAATGAAAGGGGGTTTACTCAGCTGCAGCGCATGGGCATTGGATTGGTGGTATCCATTTTGTCTATGGTAGCAGCTGCTTTGGTTGAAATCAAGCGTCTGGATATAGTCAAAACTCATCACTTGGAACATGACACAGTCACCGCGGTTCCAATGAGCATCTTGTGGCAGATTCCCCAATACTTCTTGATAGGTGCTGCAGAAGTCTTTTACTTTATAGGACAGCTGGAGTTTTTCTATGAGCAGTCACCTGATGCCATGCGTAGTTTGTGCAGTGCACTTTCTCTTCTTACCACATCGTTAGGGAATTATCTGAGCACTCTAATTCTTACCATTGTGACTTCTATCACTACAAAAGGAGGGAAGCTAGGATGGATACCAGACAATCTAAATGAAGGTCACTTGGATTACTTCTTTTGGGTTTTGGCTTGTCTCAGCTTCTTGAATATGGTGGTGTATATTGCTTGTGTACACAGGTTTAGTTACAAGAAAGCTAATTGAAATTCAAATCCCAAACCAATTGGGGATCCATTGCTGTAATCCTAAGCCATGGCAAAATATATTTTCTATTATACATGCAAAAGTTTTTAAGGATAGTGGAGTAAAGGTTTCTCCTAAAAATATTTATTGGAAAATGAGATTTTTTTTAATTGTAAATATTTATTCTTGTGTGATTCCATGATCTCCAAAATGTTAAATCATTTCTAATGTTCAGATCCTGGTTTCCTAAATGGAACTTCTACAAATTTTTGTTTTCCCAATTTTGCTATATATAATTTCATATTCTTTGCTAGGTAACAGGCTAGTAAATTTGTATTTAAGAAGCCTTGTAAAGCCTTCAAAATAATGACAATTTTAGCACTACATTTGTGGTCATTAGATTTTCCAATGAACATAAAAACTTGAGAACTAGATTGGAATGCATCGATTTCTGCAGTTTCCCTCTCTCTTGAGTGGCATTCTCTGCATATTTTCCAAAGCAAGAGCCATGGATCACAATTTTTGATGTACTGAAAGCATTGGAATAGAAAAGAATTGGAGAACGACTTAGTGGATGGCATGTAGTATCAAAGAGGAAAGCTGAACCTTTCAAAAAATTACCAGGAAAGTCTTGAAAGTGGAAAAAGGATCGGCGTAGGGAATGGAGTGAATATTTAAGATAATTTGTCTATCTTTCTGTGTGTTATATGAACATAAATTTCTAAGACATTGTTTTTTATTAGATAAGTAAGGATTTTGAAAGGGCTCTGATTCCTTTTACAAAGGAAAGATGAAGCATTCAGCCCAGCAAAATAACAAACAACAGCAACAGAACAACTATACAATAAAAAGCAAGGCAAAACAAAAACCAAAGAGCCCCACCCAAAAAAAGGGAGACCCGTCAAAAATCAAAAGTGCTTGAAAAAATGTTCCAAGGAGCTTTACTTTACCTCAGAACTAGGCTTCTTCTCCCCTAGTCTAAATTTCTTGTGACAAAGAGAAATCATAATAAAATCATTGGTAGGAACTTCCTCCAACTCTTTTGTAGAACTGTTCATAAGGAGTCTCCTTTTGATATCAACTTACTGAACCTCCTGAACAGAGGGAAAAGAAGACTCCATAGAAATGAGTTTGATCCCTTCATTTTCCAAACAAAGCACTAATTCTTACTTTTCAAACAAGTGGTGGAGGCATCTCCCACTTTACCACAAGAACAACAAATAAATGGAGAATCCTCAAACTTAATCTGCTGCACCCACTTACCAAATAATAAGGCTATGGTAATATGAGATGGAAGCACCTGATCTTTCTCCATATAAACACAAAATCTAGCAAACAACAACCACTTCATAAGTTTGGAGACCTTATCCATAGCACAATATTGCCCAAAAGAGTTGGCAATAATCCTAAAAATGTTTTTGTTCCAAAATTCCATGGCAAACGAACCCAAACAGGAAACTTGAGAGTTTTCTTTTGACAGTTAAAATAGGACACCAATTTCGAATACAAAGAGCATTCATGCCCAAAACCCAAGGGCCATCATGAAGAATCTTATAACAATCCTCTGCACAGGAAAACGAAAAAAGAAAGAAACCATTCAGCATTATATTTATCTCAACCTGTCCAGTAAGTTTCCATTATTTACTATGGATTTGTCGAAATCTGATATCATTCATAGCATAGTTGAAAATATCGCTATTGGCAACTTATTGCGAAGGGCCCAAAAAAAGATTGGCAAAAAATCGGAGATTAATCGGCAAAAAAATCAGCAACTTAAAAAATTGCTTAAATTTAATTAGAAATGCATTTTTTTTGCAAAATTCAATGATGAGATGCATCCAAAGAGTCAGTAAATGAGTAAACTAAACAAACAAGCTGAGTCTAGATATATTTAAATACAAATAGGGTACAAAATGACATCCTCATGTGGAATGTTGATGCCCGATAGCCATAGCTTGATAGTTTGAACTTTGAAGCAAACTAAAAATAGCAAATAGTCTTTGTAAGACTATAAGTAAATACAAGTACAACATCAAAATAGTCTACATCTTCCTCTTCCCCTTCCCAACAGCTCTAGTTAAAACTACTGGAGGGGTAGGGGGTCTTATCCTAGAAGTCTGTTGTGGTTGTGCCTCCTCCCTCTGCACAACTTGCACAACTAGCTGTGACTTGACTTATATTATCAAACACAACAATAGGCATTTTATACCAACTACATCATCCCACCCAAAAGAAAAAGTTGTCTTCCAGATGACAAGTATACATCAAATAATATCCAAGAAGACTAATGACAAGAGTGTAGATAATAACTTGTACTGCACAAACTCAAAGTTGTAGTGTACTCAAAAAATAAAATGGGGGTCAAGGGGCAGCGCCTCTCGCAAGGTCCAAGAGTAGCACCCCAGGCATGTTCCGTGACGTGGTACATAGCGGGGTTGAGGGGCAACATCCTTGCCACCAAGACCAAATTAGCACCTTCAGAGCCACACAAACCTCCATGATATGAAATGTTGAAAATCAGGTTTGGAGTAAAAGCAGCATGTTAAAGAAATTTATAATCTAGCAGGTTATCATCTCTATCAGATCTTTAATGATCAGTAATGCTAATGATCTAGAAATTTCTTTCCATAATATCTTACTGACGCTTTTAAGCATGTTATCATTCCTACCGGATTCTTTACATTCAGTCCTGCCAATAACCTGGAAATTTCTCCCTGCTATGGGATTGGAAGACTACTCAAATTCTCTTTGGTCTTTTAGTGTTACCGGTCGTTTTCTATGGCTGTGAACTGTGGGCCAGCAGCACTTCAGATTTACAATGGAAGGAAATTGAAAAAATTCAAAAACGTTTGATTACAAACAAGCTCAAACTAAAAAACTCAGTTCCGTATGATATCATGTTGAGTGAGGTCGAGGTTGGTCCTATTGAAGCAATTGCTATGGTGCGTCTTATAAGTTACTTAAAAAGAATTGAGCAAATGGATGAGGATAGATTGCCCAAAGTTGTCTTCAGGGACACGTTGTGCCAAAGAAAGAAGACGTGGATGTGCCAAAACAACAAGTGGCTCAATAAATGGGATATTCACTTGAATTCTTGCCCCACAAATAGTAAAGAAATAAAGACTTATGTTATGAATAAGTTCCACGAGCGTTCTTGGAATAAAGGTTTAACTAGAAAGAAAGAGTATTATATTGTGGAGTTTAATCCCACTCGTAACTTCTAGCAAAAAGCGTACATTGGGGTTAATATCTCTTGGAGAGCCAAGATTCTCATTGCCCAATTAAGGACCAATTCACATAAACTTCGTTGTGAGACTGGGCGTTGGAAAAGGCCTAAAGAAACTTGGGAAGAAAGAATTTATATTTTTTGCACTTCCGGTAAGGTAGAAACAGAAAAACACTTCATTCTAGAATGTGACACCTTCAAGGAAAGCAGGGACAGTTTTAATACTCTTTTGACTGAGAATTCGTGGGTTGATCTTTTCAATGAGGGGATGGTTGAGCAGTTGGGGGCACTCGTCATCTCGCTTCACAAGAAAAGGATGGAAATGAAAATTTCAGCGTGTGAGACAGTTTGTCCCATATGCTATCTTTAGCCTCGCGAACGTTAAAACTATTTTCTTTCTTTCTTTCTTTCTGGGTAATACCACAATAGTGGGTTACGCTTTTCGGGAGGAAGGAATTCACCCCGAAAAGCGTGACCCACTAAAAAATGTTAGATACTTTCGATCGGAACAACTAAAAACTTTCGATTGGAAGTAAGTAACTTCCGATCGAAAGTACCCAAAATGGGTACTTTCGATCGGAAGTTACTTTTGATCGAAAGTAACTTGGTTACTTTCGATCGAAAGTAATTAGGTTTATTTTGGCGAAATAAAACTCGCCGAAACAGTCATTTTGATTGTTTCGGCTGGGTTGAAAGTGACAGAGAACAGTGGCTTCCGTTTTATCAAACGTCAATTTGCTTCAGGTTTTTCACATTTCTAATTTGCATATTTTATTGTTTTATAATATATATTGTTTGTATATATGCATTTTAATATTTTTTAATATATATTGTTTGTAAATTTGTATATATATGCATGTATATGTGTATATATATGTATATATATATGTATATATATACATGTATATGTGTATATATGCATATATGTGTATATATATATGCATATATATGCATATATGTGTATATGCATATATATGCATATATGTGTATATGCATATATGTGTGTGTGTGTGTGTGTGTGTGTGTGTGTGTGCACATATATATATAA
>MU225534.1:1433641-1445044 GCA_018584345.1 Thuja plicata
ATATATATATATATATATATATTTAGAATCTAGATAGAAAATCCTAAAAGACTCTAGTTTACTTCGTCTTTCGATTTCAAACAGTTTAATGACAATATGCATCCGAATGTGAAAGTTTTTCTCAAAATGTAGAGTTCAATGTTCGTTTAGGCAAAAAAGTGTAACCCACTATTGTGGTATCACCCTTCTATATGTCAACATTTCAACACTGAGTTTTTACAACCAGTCCGGCTAATAATCTCTGAACTTTTAAAAATATATTACCAATGCTTTTAATTAATCTTCTCCCAATCAAAGGAGGGAAGTATGTATAGATGTGTGATACATTTTTCGTTCTTATTCTTTATTAAAAAAATCATTCTTTTATGTTTTCTTATAAATATATGAAATTGTTTGTGTTGCTAAATTAAACAACGAACTTAGTTAAGCAGCTGCATACAACCACTTTATTATATCTATAGTAGTTTAGATACCTATTCCCTCTTACAGTTGTTTGGATGCTGGGTTGAAATTCACATTAAGAGCTTAAGACAACTTGAAAGATTTACAATGTAGTAATTGATAGATAAATGAAAAAATGCTATAAGTCTGAAAGATAATATATTTGTATTTATGTAAAAAATTGGAGCATTAAGAAAGCCACTAAAAACATAAAGTAATAATAAAGTTAACCAAAGGGAATAAATAAGTAGAACACTACATGGATCAACACACCATTAAGAATCAAGAAGGGAACATAAAAGTTTCCACTCAAGTCGTAAATAAGACACTTTCGGTTTATAATATTAACCTTGATGTCATTCTAATTAGAAGTTGATTTAGCCAAGAAAAAATAGTAACTTGATTTCCTTCCTTTCTAGCAAGGTTCCACTTAACAACATTGAAACCACAAATGAGGATACTAACATCTTTTATACATTTGTTCAACTACTACTCTTGAAAGTGAGATGAATGTTTTCTTTTTAAATGACCAACAAAGGGTATATAGTCAAATTCTAGAACAATATTGTTAAAATGCCTTAGCTTAGCTTCTAAAAGAGCTTGATGAATGACCAAGACTTCAACAAAATTATTAGATCCAACACCAAAGCTACTATCGAATTAAAACTAAAATTTTTCATTATGGTCACAATTCACACCCCTTATGCCAACAATTTTAGCATTGTCTTTTGGAGCTCCATCATGATTAATTTTAACCAAGTCTAGAAGACATTCCTATTTAGTAGTAAATTGATATTCTTGAGGATTATTATTGGAAGAGGCAAAAGAGGCAGAAACCACATTAATACGATGTCTCATCAAAACTTGAAATCTCAACCATGAATTCAATTGATATTCTTGAATCCAAACTTGATAATTTTCTTTTAGATTGGTCATAATACTACTACAATTTGACATATATGTTTAGTTGTACTAGTGAAAATCTTTTTATTGTGTTTCAATATTGAGGGATTTTAGGTTCAAAGAGGGTTGTCACTAATTCACAAGATAGAAATCAAAAGATAAAGGAAATTCCCAACAAATCAACCCATAAATGGTGAAGGAAAGTAGCAAAGGGAAAGCTAAAATGTCTTTCAAATACTTCATCTATTTGGACTAACCAACCCACATTTCTAGATTTTTTTTCTCGGTAATAGATTGTTGTTTTTAATTGATCAGATTAAAAAGCATTGCTTTACATAGTTAATAAACTGTCAAAACACCACCCAAATACATCTACCAAAACACCCTACCTACCCTTTACTTCTATCATCGAAACAGAGCATTCAAGTTTGAAGGCTAAGGAACTAAACCCTAACATTAACTTCCTTGGCATTTATAGAGTAAATTCATAGTTTCCATCACCAAAAAACTTGCAGAGATTCATAAATCCGCTCGTTTGTCCCAATTTGACTATGATAAAAAAACCAACTATTTTTTAAACCAAAAAACCAGAAAAAAGCACCAAGAAGGGGAAATTGCACCCAGGCTCCAGCATGCATGCGTGTGTTCTCCTCAGCAACCGCTTCTTCCGTAATCATTGTGTCATTCTTCTTTTGGTCCTCTCACCTCTGCGTCCAATTCTTATCGAATGTTTCCTCCATAGAACCTACACCTCTTCTATCCCAACCCTTCTCTTCATTTCTTCAAGCTTGGCTTCCACTTGCCTAAGGTCCAACAACAATTTCAACCTGGTCCAACCCCACCGAGCTTCCTTGAACTACTTCCTACAAAATTTCTCATCAAATCTCCAGACAAAGGGAGTGGATTTCTTATCACCCAACTCCTCCTTATTCTCATGGGCTTTGCTAAAATCCATGCCTAAACCTGACACAACCTTCTCCAGAATTGAGTCTATGTCACCAAGAAATTCAGCAGAGATGATGGCTTCCAAAATCCCTCTAGCATCACCTTTGGCTCACCCAACCGGAGCCCCCAAGCCATTACCATTGAATAGACATTAGTGTTTGATGTGTCTATTTGTAAGCTAATAAAAAATGTCCCCCAAAATAAGAGTGACACACCAGGTAAGCCAAAGAAGGGATTTTTTTGTTTGGTTGCTTTTAAGGTGAATTCTGTCTCCATTTCCTATCACCAAGAATTCTGCAACACCCACGAAACCGCACACCTCAGCTCTTTCTTTTCATTGGCAATTATGATCACCTTTAAGCAAGATTTAAAAAATTTCTCGATTCCTTCGCGCATTTAATCCTCCCCCCAAGCTTAAAGTCAATTTGGCCAACTCAAACTCACTAACTCATCTCACCTCTACATTGCTGCCACCCTACTTACCACCTTTGCCATTTAATCTAACAATAACGACTATGTGTTTAAAATTTCATAGCCTAATGTTATTAAAGTCTTCAAATCCAATTTCACCTTTTCTTCAAAAGGATAAGGAAAGTCCAGTTCTTTGTTACCGTCTCTTTTCACATGTGAAATTTTATAATCATTTATCGACACCAATTCAGCTCCAATAAGGTCTACGTACTTCTGCAAATATCAAGCTTTTGTTGTGCCTATGATAAGTTCCTAAATGATCATTAGGGAGTCACCTTCTAAGTGCAACTTAGTACCCTCAATACTCTTTGCCACTCTGATTGCCACAAAAGTCACCTTGGCTTCCACTACATTGTTAATTCCATCCTCTAATTTCTTACCACCTATAGCAATGATGCTTCCTGACTAGTCCCAAATTATAAAACCCACACTTGATGGGCCCACATTTCCTTTAGATGCCCCATCAAAGTTCACTTTCCACCACCCTTCATCTAGTTTTGACCATCTTATTGGCTCAGAACTTGAAGACATTCGCTTCACCTAGCCTTGCCCATTAACATGCCTAATCTTAATACTTGGCCAAAACTGTTGAATGTGTTTGTCTCCTATTGAAAAAGGAACTTTGGGATTAAAAAACTGTGAAGCTGTTGGCCCAGTTGTTTCCTCAATTGCATTGTTAATCCTCTGCTTCAATCTCTCCACACTCTCTTCTTTTCCCATAAAGATCTATCTTTTCCTTTCTTTCCACATTTCCCAAATTACAATAGAAGGACAAATAATCCAGATGCTTGATAAGGTAGATTTATCCTTCATTTTTTGCCAACACTCAAAATGTCTCCTCAGTTTATTCAGGAGAGGACCCTTCCATTCAAGTTTATTTAGAACCATAGTCCAACAATTAGAGGCAGTCTTGCAATTCAGTAACAAATGGTCCACTATCTCTTTAGCTTCTCCACACAAAACACAATTTGTTGGTCCATAAATTCCCAATTTTTTTCTTCTTTCCCCTATAAGAATTCTTCCTCTTTTTGCTAGCCATGCAAAGGATCCGACCTTGGGAAGATAATATTTCCTCCAAAATAAATTAACTGGCCACTTTTCTTCCACCATACCTCTATCCAAGGATTGGTAGCCCAATTTCACTGAGTACTTCCCATTACTAGCACCACAACACACCACCTTATCCACCTTGCCTGTAACTAATACCTTTTGAGAGTTGAAGATCTCTCTTAGTTGATCTATTTGTTGAGATGATAGATTCACATCCTGTAAACCCTTCCATTCCCATTCATCCCCCAAAGGTCCCCTCCTCAGTTCTAAATAATCACTTACTTTCATTTCCCGGTTAGCTAAACACCATTCTTTTAGATCATTAAGCAACCCTCCATCCACCAACAACGAGTATCCATCCCATGAATCCTTTCAAAATTTAGCTTGTTGTCCATTCCCAACCTACCATGTTAAATGGTCTGTTATAACCTCTCTACATGATACAATAAAATTCCAGATAGTTTAGTCTGAAGGTGGATTCTGCATTGTTAAGATTCTTGTGTTTTCCATAGAATCCAAGTATTTAGATTTAATATCCTAACCCATAATTGATCTGGTTGAGAATAGATGTTCCACACCAATTTTGCTCCTAGGGCCTCATTCATTAAACTCCAATCTCTAAGGCCTGCACCCCCATTGTGTTTATTCATGCAAGCAAAGGGAACTTATTCTGGTCATTTTCTTCATTCCAAATTTTTTTTCTCATCCATTGCCCTATCAATCTAATGATTTTCTTTGGGACCTAAAGACACATCATAGAGTAAATTGGAATATTATAGATGATTATTTTTAGCATCATAATTCTACTTGTCGGTGATAACCACCTGCTTTTCCATCCATCCATCATATTACAATAGCTATCCACAAGCTCCTTCCACACTTCTGATCTACTTGCGCCACTAAAAATAGGAATACCTAAATACTTCCCAGAGAGGGAGCCAAATTTCATCCCAAGAATCACACAAATTTTCCTCTTTTTTTGAACCAGGGTATTAAAAAAGAAGATTTCTGATTTACCCCAATTAATCCTTCATCCTGAAGCTTTGTTGTATTTATCTAGAGTTTTCCTCATAATTCTTTCCTTCCTAAAAGAGGATACTCCAAACAATAATGTATCGTCTGCAAACTGCAAGTGAGATACTGCATCAATACCCGCCACCACTTTAGTGCCCTTCCAGCTCCCTTCATGCCCTTTCCTAGAGATGAGTTTCCCCAATGCCTCAACCATAATAATAAATAAAATTGGGGAGACTATATCTCCCTGTTGATCCCTTTTTCGCCTTCAAAGAAGCCTTGAGAGCTACTATTGATTATAACTGAAAATCTTGGAGACTTAATGCAATTGCTGATCCAGTTAACCCAAGCCTCACTAAACCCAAACTTTGTCATGACTGCTAGCAAGAAGTCTCTATTTTACCTTGGCATACACTCTCTGAATATCCAAATTAACCAACATTATTTTTGTTCAAGCTCTACTGACAAAATATATTTCTTCGTGTGCCACTATCACCCCTTCATAGATCGATCTATTTGGGGAGAACCCATTTTGTTCAGGTGCAATAATTTTGTCTAAAATAATCGTTAATCTTTTGGCCACAAATTTGGAGATTATCTTGTAGATAGTATTACACAAAGAGATCGACCTATAATCATTAAAGGAGATAAGCTCTTTCTTTTTGGGGGTAAGTGCAATAAATGTTTATTAAAATCCTTTAAAATAAAACCCCCCGCTAGGGATTCTTCCACCACCTCCCATATATCTAAAGAAAAAATATCGCAAAATTTCAGAAAAAATATTGTAGGGAAGCCATTAGGGTCAAGAGCTTTTTCACCTCCTAAATCAATAATTGATTTCTTCACTTCTTGTTAAGACACCAAGCTCATCAAAGTATCATTTTGGGCTTCACTAATGCACCCAGGGATATTGGATACAATTTCTTCGATGTTGTGGTTAGCATCTTGGTCCACTTTGAAAACACTTGAAAAATGTCTGACCACTTCCATACAAATTGCCACTTTCTCTATAATTACATTGCCATGGTAGTATTGAATAGAAAATTTGTTGTTTACTGCCCGTCTAGCTTTCATTGAGTTATGAAATAATTTTGTGTTCTGATCACCTTCCTTCAGCTTTGTCTCCCTCTATTTATGCCTCCTGAATGTTTCTTCTCTTTGCAAAATTTTTTAGTATTCTTTCTTTAGAGATTTCTCTTCTTCAAATTCCACATCCCCCATACTCTTATCAAATTCTTGTTCTGGCCTAAAATTCCCAGTAAAAAAGTTCTTAAAATCTTCTGTGTCCCATCTCTTCAATTGATCCTTTACATGTTGCAGCTTAAAAAAAAAGAAGCTTTATTACCTTTTCTTATCGTAGCATTGGTCCACCATTCCAAAATGAGTTCACTCAGCCCATCCACATATAGCCACATCTTTTAAAATTTGAAGGGCAATGCTCTGGAGTCTCACCTTCCTATATCCTTAGACTTATTGGGAAGTGATCTGAACTTGTTATAGGAAGTATTTCTGCATTCAAATCACATTGCTTATTGGCCCACCTCCCAGCAAGTAAGAATCTATCCATTTTTTCAGAAATGTTGAGGAAGCCTTTGCATTTGTTTGTCCATGTGAACTCACCATTTTTGAAACAAATCTCCAACATACCATATCCATGACAAAATTGTTGAAATCTCTCTATTTTTGGCTCATCCATGGACTACACCCCCTTGTTTGTACGAGGGTCTAAGGATTGCATTAAAGTCACCCGTTAGAATAAAGAATTTGTATTTTTTCCTTTGAAGCACCTCAGATAAGGCTATCCAAACATCTCTAAGGCCTTCTGAACTATTGGGCCCATAAACATTAACAAGATCAAATTCATCATGCATTTGTTTTGATTTAACACTTACCCATTGCCATGACATATCTGAATTGACTACTTGGATGTTAATCACCTCAAATTTCTATAGAATTCCCACACCCCCAAAAGCCCCTCTTGCATCAACTATCAAGCACTTCCATCTAATAAATTGTGTTCTAAACAAAGCTACATCCTTACCACTTAATTTCATCTCTTGAAGAAGAATGATCTATGGTCGAGTTTTATCAAGGCATCTCTTGATCAAACAAATCTTGTCAGAGGCATTGAAACCTCTGATGTTCCAGGATATGACCTTCATTGCCCTTGGGAAAAGGGATACCCTTTTCCTGATATTAGTTTAGTTTGGCTCACTGCACAACCCGCCATCTTTAGCTGAGCAGTAATAGACTTTTGGCCATGTTTCTTCTTCTCTCCCATGCTACTTTGAGTTTTTTTTGTAGAGGTTTGTGAGACGGATCATTTCTCTTTGATTCCCACAATGGTATTCAGTCCAAGATCCTCACTTCCTTCTCATTCCTCATTTGTGGAGAAATCTATTTCTTCCTCACAGGACTCCTTTCTCTATTTTCCATCTTAAAATATTGCTCCAAGTTTCTGATTAGGGAAATGGGAATGTCCTTAAAAACTACTAGTTCTTTTTCTTCACCATTAAGACTCCATGTAATAATATGAGATGCCCAACCTTCCTTATTGCTTATTTGTGGATGTGTCCAAAGATCAACTTTGCATGGAACCCAGCCAGAAAGTGACCAATCCTTCACCATCGCATCAAGTTTTTCTAATCTATGATCTTGTCTCTATTTTTTATTTATAGACTTGAATGGAGGTGTCAGAACTATTTTTAGAGAAACCATCCCCTGTTCCCCAGGTACATCAAAACTTAAATTCACTTTGGAACCCAAGAGCCCCAAATTTATCTCTAAATCCCTAATCAATTGCCCTACCAAGCCTTCTGTTGAATTTAGAGAGGAATGAACCTAGGTTTTAGTTTCTGCCAGGGTACCATCCCACTTAGAATTTTCAAGTGCAATCCCCTTTGTAATGAAATCCATCTCTTTTCCTAGATCCCTTCTTATACCATCTTCTAAAAAACCACCGCTTCCTCCTAAGGTATTGGAGCCACCCTTTTCCATGGCATGCCTACTCTGATAGTCTATAGCTCTCATAAAGTCCTGATCTTCTAACTACGCATTACCTTCTTTTTCTGCTATAAAATCTATTAGGGAATTCTTCAGTAAACCTTTACCTTTAATATTCTTGGGACATTCCGCAAGCGGGTGCCCACACCCTTTGTAATCCGAACACGATTCCATGAATTCTTCCACCTCAATCTACTGCTTTTAGACACCTTCACCTGTCTTTAGTTCAACCATCTCCGACAAAGGATGAATCTCTTTTCATAGTATACACATGCGGGTATACATGCTAAACTCTTTTGTCTCTATAGTCTCGTCTTCTTTAATAAATCTTCCCAGCTTGTTCCCAATACTTTTTAGGGTTTCCTCATCCCAGTACGCATGTGGCAGGTTGTACAGTTTGATCCATAGTAGTACAAATCATCAATCTATGTCATTTTTGGATTGAAATTTGGGGTCGAGTATTTGATGTAGAAGCCTTTCCATCCATCATGTGAGGCCCACTACCTAGAATCCATTCTTTATCTTTAGAGATTGAGAAAACACTAAATAAAAGCCACTAGGTAGGGTTTTTATCTCACATGCATCCCCCCAATGTATGTCACACCAATCTTAGATTTTCTTGAAGGATGGTTAGGGACCACTCCATTTAAGAAAAAAATCCTTCTCTTTGAGAGTTAAAATAGATTCACACCAATCTTTGTTCTCAATCAAAACCAAAATAACAGTCATATGTTCCATAGTAGGGCTTACCTTATCTTATTGTTGCACTTGAGTCATCTCCTTTGGCCTACATAAATTTTTCTCCAGGATTTTGAAACTAACCGGTTTGTGAAGCCTAATGTCTGCAAAGCCCCAATGATTTCTAAACCGTTGATCATCACGCACCAACTCTCTCTCTTGTGCCTCCCACCTTTGATTTCCCATATCCTTCCATGCTTTCTCTTGAGGCTTCCAAGCATTAAATAGAGCTCCATTATTAGTTTTGAATCTACTCTGTGTTCTTTTTGTTAGAGGGCCATCCATGATAAACATAACCATTGTAGCTCAGGCTTGCATGCCTTCGAAACCCTAACCACTGTGTTCTCTCCTACTCCGCCATTCACAGTGACTTTTCTAGATATTATTGTGATGAAGAAATTTATCTAAAGAAACAAGCCACATGAAAGCATTTAAATTTAGCCAACATTTAAGATGATGTTTCCTTTTCCAAAGCTTAACATTCTTAACTTTCAAGTTTTTGGCTAAAAGAGTTTTATAACTAGTTTCTGTTGTATAGATCCTAGAACCTTTCAAATCCCATTGAAGGAAATTTGAAAGTTTATCTAAAGAGACCTTATGAGATGAGGGTGTTATTGGACCAACCAAAGATCTTTAGATTTTCATTTTCATATCTTCGCACCATTATGCATGACCTCATACTAAAAGTTAGATACATAACTCTAACCAAATCTACTACATTTATATTTTAATTCAAAGAGGTTAGGAAATTCCCCACAAATATAATTATGTTGGTTCCACATAGAATTCTAGAAAAGGGAAAGATCACTCTTCCCCACAATGCAAATAATATTAGCTTTAATCAAGCTACACAAGTCTACTATTTTCCACATTTGAGAACCTCTCCCTAGGGTCAACATCCTAGGAATGAAAGAATGATTCATCAAATTTAGGCGTTTGAACAAAAGAACTCCTCCAGTAAAGTAACTTCCTCCACATACATATCCAATATAATTTGGCAATAAGAGCTAGCTTGTTAGAGAGGAAAGATCTCATACCTAAACCACATCTTCCTTTAGGCTAATAGATTGTATTCCAATTAATTATGTGCAATTTATTTTTCTCTAAATTTCCTTCCCAAACAAACTTTCTCATCCGATGGTCCAAATCACGAAGGATGCCTTGTGAAGCCATATGAGCCATAAATCTATAAATTAGTAAAGCTTGACTCACTACTTTAAGAAGGACTATAAAATCCAACCATCCATTTGTCCAATGATTGATATGACACTAAATATAATCTAACATAATATTCAAACTTTTTCATAATACAAGAGAAATAATGGTACCCAAATATTGAGAGGAGGAGAAACAACTTGGAAATGAATAATATTAGCAATTATTTTTAGGATGAGGGTTCATTTGGAAGAAAAAATTGTGGCTTTTCAAAGAGTTGACTAGACACAAATTGATATAAATTTCAAGAGATTGACTAAAATCAATAACTTCTTTAAGATCAATATTTCTCATCAACCAAGTGAAATCCACATACTAAAGATGAGAAATTGAATCAATAACTTGCACAATGTGGAAGCTAGAAAGAGATTGAAGACATCGAATATCCTTATTTAGTATATGATAATGGCTAGAAAAATAATTAGAACACTTGAGGTGTTTCAAAAACTTGCCAAGTATTTTTGCTACCATTTTTTCTCTCCTTGAGCTCTCTAACATCTTGATGATGAATCATAGAATGTGAATCAAAATAGTGAAGTCAAAAGTATTGCACACAATGTAATTTAAAAACAAAAATGACATCTCGTAGATTGTGGAAATATGTTATCTACACTTAGGATTAGTTTTGGAGAAATGTTAAGTAGTATTGCAAAGTGTTATGGATCAAAATTTGGAAAAAAAAATCAAAACAAAGTATTTATTAGGAATTAGAGACAAAAAGAGCTATTTAGAGATCTTAACATTTGGCTACTGATTATTCTCTCTTGCACCGTAAAGGTGCTGCCACTTGGTGGAACGATGCAAATGATGATCATTTGACCGTCCTGGCTTCTGATTCTTCCTCTAATAATTCTTCATAGGCTGATGATGACTCCCCTAGGGCGATGCTCCTGTTGTTTTGACAAACTAGGTGGACCTGACTCCACCTCTTGCTACTAGTGTGGTCCACTCTAGTTGTGATGCAGGAGCATCCTAGGATTCTTGGCAATCCTGTGTCAAACAAAAATATGTTTGCTTTTGGAGTTTGGTAGCTTAGAGGAGTCATCAGTTGAGTACTCAGTGTATGCACCCTAAAATGGACACCTAGACTTTGAGCCCCATTTTATTATTTTATCATTTTATCAATTTCCTGAATCAATGCTTTGGAATATTTTCAATTCAAATCAATTTCCTTGATCAAATTGTAATTTATTCAATTATTCAATTATTTCAATATTTCCTAAGGTTTGATCATTTTTATCTAATTAAAAGATTTAATTTTCTTTTTAATTAAATAAAATTTATCTTATTTGATTAAAAGATTTAATCTCCCTTTTAATTGAATAAAATTTATCTTATTTAATTAAATTAAATTTCTCCCTTTTAATTAAATAAAATTCCTCTTATTTAATTAAATTCAATTCCCCCATTTAATTAAATAAAGTTCTTCCAATTTATTTAATTATAAAGAAAACCCCTCTTTTAATTAAATAAATAAAAATCCCCACTTAAAGCAATTTATTTGATGAAAAAGGAAATAAATTAAATTAAATTAAATAAAAATCTCTTTTTCATCACATCTTCCTAAGTGGTGGGTTTTTGCCTCTTAATCATAGCCTTTGATTTTTGCCTCTTAATCTCAAC
>MU225534.1:1461693-1482731 GCA_018584345.1 Thuja plicata
GAACAACCACATTTTAAAGAAAGTACAAACACATATAAAGGATGGTGTCGTGGATGAAGACTCACTTGTCAAAGTTATATCAAACCCCTCCATGGCACTTTATAATGTAGTGCGAGTACAAACAGGCACAAAATGTGCAAGATCCCAAACATGCAAGAGATGACACTTTATCTCAGTGCATTTGAAAAAAAGAAGAAATACTTGTCTGCAATGCTCAGGAATGACAAAAAGCTATAAGAACATAAAAAATAGCTAAACTGAAGTCATCCCATGCAAGGAAAATGATCCTAAGACCTGAAACATCCAAGATATTCACCAGATCAGAAAATAACAAAAACTTGAATAAAATATACCTGGACAAGATTCTAGAAATGAGACCCATAACAAAAGAAAGAGCACAAAATGAACTTTCCAACAATGTGTGTAAGTCAGAAAATGAAGCTCAAATGAGCAAGATATGGTTGTCAGAGTGCAAAGAGGAACCCTGACTTTGACTGGAAAAAAACCATGTAAGACGGAAAAATCAGAAAACCAAACTTGTAAAATCAGATCGGGCTCGGAACCATCTTTTAGACGATATCTCATTTGGTAAAAAATGCCTCCATTTGCTCAAGTTACGAGAAACAAACCGACAAGACTCCTAGAAGGCAAAAAAATAGAGCCTGGTGGCTTTATGGTGGCTCTCCGGGCGATGGTGGCGCGGCGGCGACGAATCCGCATGGTGGGTGGCGCTACTGGTGGCTGGGCGGCATAAGCCGAGCGCAGAGCTCTGCGAGCTACTTGACGGTGGGCCCAATATATATATAATTTATTTTTTTGCAATTTTTGTCCTTTTGCCTCGATTTGTGTGCCCAAAATAGGGCCGCATACAAAAAAAATTTTTTGCCTCAGAATGCAACTGTGTCCAAATTGGACATGCCTTATATTGAAATAGGGGTTTTGTGGCCTTTTGAGCACAACAATTAGGTCGGTTTGTGCCCAAAGTGCTCTCAAAAACAACTCCCCCCAGATCCATACAAAAAACTTTAAAAACTTGAAATCCTCAGCGCTCCAGAAAATCTTCAAAAAACTCAAGAACAGGTTGCAACAGCAAGACTCTGATACCATGTTAGAATTCATAGAATTCTATCACCAAGATCCACTGCAGCAAAACCTTGTCGCAAAAACAAAGAATGAGGACACAACTCAAAATGATCTGAAAGATGAAATATTCATTCAAAGAGGGAATAATAATTACAATGATATCAAAACCTTATAAAGGTGATCAAAACCCTAAAATGGGAGAAGCCTAGGTTGTATGATAATAATTAATAAAAGAATTAATTATTATATGCGTAAAGTTCATCTTAAGTGAACTAGAGATAATAAATGACTTTAATATTTATATCAAAATGATTTAATTAATAAGTGAATTAACTTATTACTCTAACAAAAACATCCCTAGTTCTTTGACCATTCTAAGTGAACGACCTATTGCTTGGAGAAATATCGATTAACTATCCATCCTAAAGAAGGGTGTGAAGTCAACCAATTTTCATTTAGGAATAACACAACATTGAAGGTACCTCTAACAATCCAAAGGAGAAGCTATTTTGTGAACATATCGATTATTGCAAAGGTTAACATTACCTTGGAGATCTTGGGGAGCATAACAATTAATGATCAAAATGTTGAGAATTTTGTTTGTGAGGATCCCTCCTAAAGAGAGACTACGAGTACAACTTATAAAATTATCTGTAGAAAAATATTTGGAATCTCAAACACACATAAGACCACTAGATAGATCAAATGCAAAGATAATAACCTATCATCAATGTTACAACCACAATTTTTAACATATTCTAGGAAGATTAATTTTTTGAATGAACAACATAAAAGGTTTAAAATCTTTAATCATTCTTCTAGCAATATTAGTTTGGGTTTTTGGTCAAGCTCTTATATTCTAGGAAATAATCATGATTGAGATGGGCAAGGGAAAGATAAATCCACTTGGTTGAGAATAGCCAAAACCCATAGGTATTATCCCTAATGTTTGGATTTATGAGGACTAATTTTTTGAATTGCTTTGAATGACTCTTGCTTTTCTTTGTTTTCTTTTTAAAAACTTTAATACCCAAAATACAACTTGAAGGATCTTTTTCCTTTTTCTTTTTGAAATATTTTGACTCAAGGTATCTTTTTAATGAAAAATAAAAAGCTTTTTTTGTTCATTTAAATCCATGACACGTTCAATCATTCCAATGATAAGAAGAGTATTTTGACAAAAACTTCTCCAATATTGTAAGGTCTTGCATTATATAATCTTGCTTCATATTGAAAAATTAGATTTCCTTAATTTACCTTTACTCTCTTCATCTATCATTCTTTCAACACTCGATAATCTTTTGCTAACCTTTCCTTGTTTTCATTTTGATCATCTTGAAATCTGATGGGTATTTCTTCTAGATTAGAACTTATTTGTATATCTAGAGCTGACTTTAGTTCCTCTAGGATTTGTAGGTTGAGCTTAACCTTTCCTATGAGCCACGATAAAGCCATTAGCATTAGAGGAACCGACAATAAACCCTTGATTATCCTGAAGAATTTATTAATTATCCTTTTTATCCTCTTGTGTAAATTTCTCAAAAGAAATACTTGATTTAAGTTGGAGACAATCACTAAATAAATATCCATAATGATGACGTTCCCTACACATAAGAAATGACTTCATATTCAAGGCTTGATACTAGACAAAATCTCTCCCCTAAGTATTAGGAGCTTCAAGAAAGAGATTATTAAAATCTAGTTCAACATAAATTTGGGTATAACAAGATTTTTTCTCCCTGTTAATCTTTGAGGTACCCAAACATGAGTCCATTGGATAACCCAAACTTTTAAAAATTGACCTTTCCAAAAAACTAGAAAAAAGGCGAATTTGATAGATGAATCCAAACTAAAAACTTGGAAGGGAGTTTCATTGTTGGGATAAAATTGAGATGCTAGGTATCATAAAAATACCAACATGTTGGAAGAAATAAGGACCTTGAATTTTTTGGATACAATTAAAAAATATATATTTAAAGAAGCAAAAAAATACCCACTGACAACCATGATTGTCTCCATGTCTCCTTTGATTAGCTAAGCTATGTGATACCAATCCTCTAGCATTTGTAGATTTATTCTAACGCTCACATTTATAGATAATGACGTGTCTATAAAAACCGAACCATTATCCATAGAGTTAAGATTAAAAATAATTATGGGAATTTCCTTGCTTCAAAGAATACATCTTTTGATTTTAAACTCATTTGTTTTTCCCTTTTTCCAAAGGAGATTGTTGTCCTTGAGCTAAATCCACAAGAATATTTATTACAATAGCTTTATGTTTGGAATTATAGCACACCAACTAAACACAACTTATTCAAAGAGAGATTAGAGAAACCTAGAGAGTTTTGGGGCAGTCATGGACCATCGCCCAATAAATGAGTTTTCTAATAAGTTTGCCTTCATCTGGTTGTCCATTTCAATTCTATGGTTACAATTTACTGAAATGAAGGTTGACTCTTTGGTTTTCATTAAAAAAATATTATTTTACTATGTTTGGCAGAAAAATAAACATAAACATAAACATAGAGAAATAAATAAATAAATTCAAGAACAAAACAATGGCAAGAGCATAGACATTTGTTTTCTATTATCTTCAATGAAATAATAGTACAATATTTATAAAATCCCCCTTCATCCCTATATAAGTAGCACAATTAACCGCCTTAGAATATTCTAGAAAGTGAAATTTTCTTATTTTGATGCCCAACGGTTCAATTTCCCGCCTTATTGAAACTTGAGTCCTAATGACTCAACTTCCGAAAGCTATAACTTGTCAACCGTTGAGTCAATTGGCTATTATACCCCATTTCAGAAACCTCTTGAAGCGCTCTACAACTTTCATTAGCAAATCATTAATCAACCAAAGTTTGACCCCCTTTCAGAGCCTCTAAGACTTTCAAAACTGAGTTCAAAGCTTTTTTGACCATCCCGCCAAAACATAAAATTTAGTATCTTCGTAAACAGACTTGATCTTGCCATGAAATTTTACCAACAAACTTATATATCCAAAATGAACCTCTAAGGAAGCAATTGAAACAATCCGTGCTCAAATGAATAACTTACTAAAAATAGTACATTTGCCAAAAATAATAACCTTGCCCAACATAACTTATTGAAAACTAGACAATATTTTGGATGATACAAGATTGTTCTTACATCCTAAATACTCGTGTATCAATACATCACTAAGCTAAATTTAAATATGAAAACAACCGACATAAATAACATCTAATGAATAAAATAAATATTCTTTAAAACCCCTGAACCAAACACCTTGGCTCTTACCCAATGTTGGACGATAATTCATCCAAACAACTGAAAAATGACATCATTATCATTGGATGTTTCAAATCTTCTAAAATGAAAACTTGATGAACCACGTAAAACTTTCTTTCAATTCGATAAAGATGCCGAGGAGAGAACAGATTAGATGTACGTTCAAGATCTCTCCCACTCTTACTTGCCCCAAAGAGTTTCATGTTTTGCCACTTTACTTTGTAGTCAAGATCTCTTCTAAAAGTTCAAGGTATTAATATTGAAGAAATCAGATTTAGGCTGAAATATCCGACTCCAGCTTTTAATCTTCCCATTTTTCAGTTCAAAATTTATGACAATAGCAAAGTTCTTGGTCAGTGTAAAATACATTCATTCGAAAGAATTGTACTCTACATGATTTGTGAATCGTCTGAAGATGGTTGCCCAAATCAGAAGTTGGAACTTCGTGAGTTTGGCAAGTGAACAAGGGGTTTCAAAAAATTGATTAGAATGCTTAACTTTTTCACTTTGATGATGAATCAAAACATTGATTTAATTTTTTTTACATAATCTAATTTAAAAATTAATCAAACAAATTTTATAATACTACATTAAAACGTAGATTTGTGAATAAAAAAAATAAAATTATATAGATTTACAAAGATATATTGAAATATGAGACACTAGCAGCTTTTCTTGATGACAAATTCTTATTAAATCGGGAATCCATTTATGTGATCAAAATATATACATATACTTACAAACCCTTGAAAGGACTGGTAATCAAGGGCAACCTGACAAATAATTAGCAGTGTTTCAATTGAAATGTAATTCAATTTTAATATTTTCATAGGCATTTTCCAGAAATTTCTCAGACATGGTGGATGTGTGATAATGGCAAATCCCATTCACCTTCAACCCTGAAATCTCAATCAGCCTTTTTGTACTTGTAACGGCATGCACAAGAAAGATATACGGCCAAATTCGAGAGGCTAAGTATTGCCAAAAGCCAAAAGAAGTAGTCCAGGTGACCTTCATTCAAATTATCAGGTATCCATCCCGGCTTTCCCCCTTTGGTGGTGACATACGCAATGACTGTAACAATGAAGCTACTTAAATAGTTGCCTAATGCTGTTGTAAGAAGAGAGAGCGCACTGCATAAACTGCGCATAGCATCAGGTGACTCATCATAGAAAAACTCCAGCTGTCCTATAAAGGTAAAAACTTCTGCCGCACCAATCAAGCAATACTGAGGAATTTGCCAAAGAATGCTCATTGGAACCGTTGTGGTGCTGTCATGAACTAAGTTATGACTTTTTACAATATCCAAACGCTTTATTTCAACCAAAGCAGCTACTGCCATAGCCATTGCGGATACCAACAGGCCAATGCCAATTCGCTGCAGCTGTGTAAAACCCCTTTCTTGCTTAGTGTATTTCCGTGCAAGTGGTACAATTAGACCATCATATATTGGAACCCATAAAATGACACTGAGAGTATCAAATACGGATAATGATGCTGGAGGAATATGGAATCCTCCAATGCTGGTGTCCAAGGTCATTCCCTGTTCGACAAACATTGTAGACATTTGGGCATAAACAGCAGAAAAGACAATAGTAGTTGCCCAAACTGGAAACATACGAAGGAGAATCTTCAATTCCTCAACTTGGGTCACAGTACATAGCTGCCAAGGATTAGAAAAACCACCCTTCCTAACATCATCATCTGTAATTGTAGCTGCTCTGTCGAGGCACCTGCAAATTACAAACTCTCCAATAAGAAAATAACTAATTTTGCAATTTGCTGCATCATATCAACTAGTGTCTTGACAGTGTGCAATATTTTCTAATACATGCTATTTCTAAATAGAGCATTACAAAGAACTAAGAATTTTGGCTTACTTGAATTCATCAGTGTGTTCTAGTTTCCTGCTTCCTTGAATTGCAGATCTCTTGTCTTGTAATTCATATAGAGATCGATCGTTGGGGACCTCTGCTCGTAATTTGCGCAATGATGCAACTACAACCTGGCATACCCTAGTGAGAGGGCTACCTCCAGGTTTTTGGAACCTATAAAGTGGAGTACCAGAAAAGAAACTGAATATGGCTACCCCCATAAATACTGTAGGAATACCAAAACCCCATCCCCAACCAATATTGTCCTGGACATACACAAGAACACTGCTTGCAACAAGAGCCCCAACATTGATTGAAAAGTAAAACCAGTTGAAAAATGAGCCTTTTTTCTTTCTTTCTGCAGGATCGGTGTCATCAAATTGGTCTGCTCCAAAAGAAGAGACACAAGGTTTGATGCCTCCAGTTCCTAGCGCAATTAGGTACAGTCCAAGGAAAAACACACCAGATTGTGCAATAGTTGCTGTTGGGCAATCGGTTCCTGTGCATGAAGGAGGCTTCAAGAATGAGAGAGATGCTGACAAAGTCAATGTTGTCATCCCCTGTAAAAGTCAGAGAACTTTATTAGGCATACCCTAAATGATACAACAATGAAAATATAAAATAAGTGAATGGTTAGAAAGGAAATATTAATCAGACTCCCAATGTAAAATTAGACTTATCATGCTACATCAATTCAACTTTTCGATAAAAATGTTTTGCAAGATTTAAACATACAATGAAGTAGATTGTAGAAAAAACTGCAATGGTCCAAAATCGTCCCCAGTATGCATCAGCCAAAACTGCCCCCAAAAGTGGTGTAACATAGCAGGTGCCTGCCCAAGTGTTGACACTCTTTGCAGCAGAGGCGTTACCCTGATGTAAAATCCTAGTCAAGTAAGTCACTAAATTTGTATTGATACCATAAAATGCCAATCGCTCACAGCACTCATTTCCTGCAATGCAAAAAATTAAATTAAATAAATGAGATGAAATATTTTCAAACTATATAAACAGGCTCACATAACCTTATCAGTAAAGCATGTATAATAGTGTTTACAAACAATTCACGTCTATTAAAAACAAACCTAAGATGAATGGACAAGCCCTCCAGTTGCCTGTAACTGCTTTAACAGAAGGCCTTCCTTGAGTATCAACAGATCCATCTCCAGTGTACTTTCCTTCCTGTAAAACATGCAAAACATTATATTAATTGCAACCATGGAACATAGTGGCATAAGATTTAAAATCTTCACGTGGTGTCAAGAGGGATTTCAATTCTCAAATAAGGCTATTATGAAAGATGTGCCCAATGAGCAACTGGAAGTAGACCACTAAGACTAGTACATGATCACTTCAAGTTTATCCATGTATTGAACAGCAATAAATCTACTGCTGTTTGTTTCTGGATTTGATTGTGTAAGTTTTTGAACATCAAATCCAGAAACAAACAGCATTAGTCTCATGGATTGTGGAAATCTGATGACATTATGGCATTATGCAATAAATCTAGCCAGGATCAGAAACTTAACAAAATTTGAGTCAACTTCCTAAATCTAGCCTAGTTAATTGTATATCAGAAGGAACTACTTTGACTTCGTTGACATCATAAATGCAATTGTTCATTTAAGCTATATCATCAAATAAAATTCTGAACTATAAATTGTTGACAGTAGATTTTCTTTTTCCCCTCACAAACCCCTTTTGAAGACAGAATTGGAAAAAGTTTAAATAGGTATATTAATGGTGCAAATTATACAAAAAAAAAATTCTCCTCAAGTCATGAACCTGGGTGATCATGATAGCAAGTACTACAAATCATCGGTGGACAAAAAATAAAAATAGAGACCTTTTAATGCTTGTTTCTTACCAAATATTTAAAGCTGCAAACTATAAGTTACCCAACAAAAAAAACTGAGGCAAATCCTCTCTATTAAACAATTATTTTTACATCAAAATATCTTTCCAATTATTGCAGAAGCCCTTAATTAGAGCCGAGACTCCACGGAGCACCGAATTTTAAGCAAATGCAAAGTAGGGCTTGTACGAAACACACATCAAATAACCAATGGGATAAACTCAACTAGTAAATCGATGGTGTTTTCATACCTGAGCCTAAGGTCCAAATCCCTCAAAGACATGTTCATGCATAAAATTGAGCAATACCGAATTGAACGTGGTTGCTACACACATCAACAAACTACGCCAGGTGCAATTCCAGCGTCTTTTTCGGCTAGACATTTCTCCTCAAGAAACTAATTTCCCACACACCCCCCTAGAAAAAAGCCCCGGGTCCCATAGATTTATCTTCAGAAGGCCAATTTACCAAACGCTAAACAAATTTTTTTTTTTAAAAAAAAAAAATCTCCCACAAAAAACCAGATCCAAACCCCCCAATAAGAGCTGGTCATGTGTAAAATCAATTGCTGCACTAACAAGTGACACACGTCAAGTAGCGAGACCAAGTACAAATCCTGGATGCATCATAACAAAGATTCTCTGCAAGGGTTGAATTTACTAAAACGCCTTTCAAATCCCCAAAATATGCAGTGACGTGAAAAGTTAAGTAATATACTGCATCGAATTCCAGTTTCAAAGTATGCCAACAAACTAGGCCAGGTGGAAGTCCTGGTGCATTTGAGCTAAAAAATTATTTTCAATAATCCAATTTGTGGCTCAAACAAAACATACACCGATATTCAAATCCATGAAAGAATGATAATGTGCCCATTGGAAAACATATTGAATTGGATTCCACGTTCCAAATATCTCCAAACACTAAGCCAAATGAATCAAGCCAAAAGGTTTCTAGGCAAGGGATTGATTTTCAATTAAAAAATACCCATTAAGCAGAAAGAATAAACACAACAATCTGATATTTTCTGGAGTTTACTGCAATTAATTTCCCAAGAGAAAACCCATTAACCCAAATCACAAAACTCGAATGCTTAAAAAAAAATCTGATATTAATAGAGGTCAATTTACCAAACCCAAACAAACAGAAACACCCATTAACCAATTTCACAAAACAGAAAGGATGAAATTTTTTCCTGATATTATGAGGAAGGGGCTGATGATTTAATAAACCAAACCCCAAAATAGTTCAAACCCAACAAGCAAATTCACAAATACAGCTCAACATTGGATAAATTTCTAACCGTTTCTGAAGCCAACAGTGGAGAACTCCCATCTTCTAACAGTGCAGCCTCCATGGATCCTTCTTCCACATTAGCACCCATTGATCAAACAAGTCTTTTTTTCTTTCCTGAACTTTTTTTGCACTCCTGTCGCCAAAATACTTGCACAGAACGTATGCTTATAAGAACGGCAGGTCACGGTCACACCTGCCAGTTTTTAAGTTGGACCAAAAGGTATGTGACAAGGCAATAACACAAGCAACTTAGCAAGGGATTGAGTAAAGTACCTATGTTGGTTAAAGCTTTTGATGGGACCCAGTAAGCAGTTTTCATGGAATCTTTCCATTCATTGCTTCTTATCCTATTTGGTAATATGGATGCTTCTTATCCTGTTTGGTAATATGGATCCTAGGGGTCCACGATATTTCACAGGGAATGGTATTACAATCCAAATCGGTATCTGAATCTGAATGGTATTACAATCCATTTCGGTATCTGGATCGGACTATGTGAAAAATAAAACAATGCAATGTGTCAACGTGTATACATGAATTTGATATTCTTGTTTTTTGTGTGGACTGATTGAAGTTCTCCGTATTGGAACTGGCTAGCTAAATTATCCCTTGCTTAAGGAAGAAGTCTGCCTGCTTTTCTCATTAAGTTTATTTTAGGGCACGTTTTCCTCTATTTTTAAGTCCCATGAACAAATTTTACCAATGCACGTCAATTAAAAGTCTTCCTTCATTAATTATATTTTAGCAGTGACAAAAAAAACATGCTCGTGACATCATAGTTCCAATGAAGTAATTTACATGGATATTAGTTTTTCTTTTTTAAAATTATAATGTAAAAATAAATAGATATACATAAAAGTTATCTTATTTACAATTATTTTTATGATTATAAAATATGTATTCTAATAAATTCCTTTGAATATATTTATTTATTTTTTAAAATTACTTTTTGAAGATATATATTTTTTAATTGTCTAAATAGTAGCTAAGGGGTTGCACTTGTATATTAAATCCAAAAAAAGAGTTTTAACATTCTATTAGCTCAACCAACATTATGCTTGCCCAACCTTAGATTATTAGATCCTTCCATTCATAAGAGTACTAACTAGTATATTAAATCAATCACCAAACTTGCCACTTGCCCAAAATGGAGAAATACATAGATCTCCAACCCATAATACCTAAACTAAGGAAAAAAGTTAAGTTAACTTTGACTATTTAACACTTTTTGCCTAGGAATAGTCATTAGTATGTGATGTTTACAACAAGAATTAGCAAAATCATTTCTGAAATTTCATCTCCTTCCTTAAATTCCACCCCAAAAGACTTGTCCTCTTCACCACCACTGACCAAACCACCAAACAACAGATATTTCTAGAGCCACCCATCTGTGTCACTAGTTGCCAAGCCAAACATCTTCTTAAGAAATAATTTCTTTCCATCACCTCCTCTCCCCATCTCCTAGTCCCATCTCCTAGGAGAACGTGAATAATCAATTGAACTCATAAGAGGGAACTAAGCAATTTATTTGTCACGACAATGGACACCATAATAATCTTTTGCTAAGACGGTTATTATTTTTTTCATCCATATTTTTCAGAGCAACCACTAGTTCACCTAGATACCATTTTTTCACCAATTTCTCGCACAAAGATCTCACCATCTCCTTCGTTTCCCCCATTCAAGCAGTAGTGTAGCTACAAACATAGCAAAAATGACATTATCCACTCTGTGCCTGTGCTCCATCTTCAACAATTATTTCCCAAGTATCCTCTCAACTGCATGAATCACCATTCTGCAGTTCGGTTCAAAGGCACACTTCAGTTTCTTCTCTGATCTCTCTAAGGAACGACATTTGTCTCTTCAAACTTACTAACCTTAAAGAGGTATCCATATCTGGCTATCAATAACCACCACTTCTCTTTTGAGACAACTGATCACACACACTCGCTGTTTGAATGCCTAAATTGCCACCCTTAATTTGTCACATGTTACAAGAGTCCACTTTTCAAGAGTGTATTCCCCTCATAATCATACTTTATAGCTCCCAACCCTTCAAATCATCTGAAATATCTAATATAAAATCTCAATTAATCTACCACTCAAATTTGCAAGATCATCGACCCATTTTTAAATTGATCATCCTATGTGTTGGCCAATGCAACGACCAACATATCATCTCCCCACTGTGTCATATCCAAGTTTCCAAAATCTGATTTAAATCAACTAATCTTGTAGAGGATTCATGCATTAACAAATTAAATGTAGGAGTACCACTCATTGTCCAAACGAGCCCTCGAAGCCTGTTCATACAAACCAGAAACCAAAGAGGCAATGAATAATAATCCCACATGATTTCATCACCACCACCTCAAAAGATAAAATTATTCACGTTGTGAAGTCTGACGAGGCATCCACATATTACCAAGTTGCTTTCTTTGCTAACTCATTTTCCACCCAATTGCCTTGACAATATATGTGTGAGATTTTAAAATCATCAAATTTTAGTCCAAATAAAGTCGCACAAAACTCTGCAATGTTGTTTGTTGTTTCTTCTAGATATTCTATTTTTTCACAGAGAATTGTACCTTGATGGTCTCTCACCGTACATCTTGCACCACTCGGACAAGGGTTGCATCTCGATCTGAATCTTTTGAGATTTTTTATTATAGACTTGCGGATATTATGAAGATTCTGTTGAACTAAGTATCGATCAGTATGTAAGAAGGGATAAATATAACGATCAAATGTAGAACTTATATTGATATGAAAATGTAGAGATTGATTGCAATTACTTTGTAAAAGTATGCGCACTATAGGTTTTGCAACTTGGTTGATTAGTCTGATTGAAATCTCTATCGATATGCAGTCTGTCATGAAGTTCTTCCTGATTTATATGTTAGGAATATATTCTTCCATATCTTGATCTTCGTTGCTTAATGGAGCCTTTCATATAATGTGAAGGGTACTCTCCTTATGAAGGGTATTCTTCTTATTAATTCAAACACGCGCAACATAAATAAACAGAAAATTGTAAGAATTTAACAATTATAAGAACAAAAATACTTATTTTCTATTATCTTCAATGAAATGATATTACAATATTCAAAAAAATAACATACTACAACCACATGAACATTTTCATTATAATAATCTGCAAGACAAAGTCATAAACTACTCTTCTAGAGCTAACCTCGAAATGTACTTTCATCCATATATATGTAACACTACTGCCTTGGAATTTTCTAGAAAGTGAAATTTTTTTTCATTTTGGCGCTCAGTTGTTTAATTTACCGCCCAAGTGATTTTTCTCTCTTCTTTTTTGTATCGAAACTTGAGTCTTGATGGCACAACTTTCAGAAGCTATAATTTTCAAGTCATGTACTTGATTATCTATTATAACTACTTTTTAGAAACCTCTTGAAATGCTCTATAGAAAAATCAATATTGTACTATCTAGAACAAGTTTTGACCCCTTCCAGAGCTTCTAAGGCCTTCAAAATTGAATTCAAAGTTTTCGTATCACATTGTCAAAACAAAAAATTCAATATCTTTAAAATGAAACTTGATCTTGTCACGAAACTTTACTAGCAGGTTTATATATCTAAAATGAACCTCCATAGAAGTAATTGGAACAATTTGTGCTCAAACAAAAAACTTATTAAAAATAGTAAACTTGCCAAAAAGAATAACCCTACCCAAAAATAGCCCTTATTGAAAAACTAGAAAATATTTTTAGGTGATGCAAGATTGCTCTTACACCCTGCTCCTGCATCACAAAGTATCAAATCTCCACAAATTAAATCCTTCACTAATATGTTTGTATCATCATTCAACATAAATATTCATCCTTGCCTATGTTTCTTATTTTTTGATTCCCTGATTCTTCCTTCCTCCCTTTGAGAAGACAATCAAATGTATCATTATACTCGTACTAAGGAATGAGGAGCCACGGGGTTGGGATGTGTCATTTTCCTTCATTCCTAATCAATATGTTGTTCATGCCTTCTCAAACGGTTCCATCGCATAACTGTTGTAATTTTTAATTATTAATCACACCTTTTGTGAATGATAATCGATATTATTTAATTAGATATGATGTTGGTTTATATTTTGAGCGATAAAACAAAAAGCATTGTTTCTAACTGAGTCCTTTAATAAACATCATCAGTGACAAGTATCCGCTACTATCCATTTAATTAAAATTGATACTTCCCATCTCTATCATACTCTATCGATGTGAAGAGAATTGTCATGATATCAATGTTATCTTGATATGTTTTTTATAACCATAATCAATCCTTAGAAAATTATTATTTCTATGGTTCATTATTTTGATTGATCTATGATTCTTCACTATTTTGATTGATGCCTTTATTAGTTGTTACTGACTTAGCACAATTGAAACCATGAACCACCAAATCATCATATTTCTCCCTTTTATTGATTATATGTCAATAAATCTGGCTGACATATGATTGTAGTCGATAACGTAAATCTCCCATTGGGTGGAATGATGTCAGTAGCTCTCCAAAGATGAACATAATTGGATTTGTTTCATTTACCTTAGTTGGACGTCTTGGAAGCTTTCCTTACTTCCCCAAACTTTCCATAGTAAATTACATCTGATTGGATCCTTCTTTGTTTTTGATGTAATAGACTAACCAATTATATTAATTTAGAAACATAAGTACATAATAATAAAAAAATTATATGTATGGGAGGAATTAAAATCACTCCCCGAGAGTCATATAGGCCTAGCCTGGAGCATAGTAACCAAATTAACATATGGAAAATGCTCAGAAATAGAAACAACCAAATTAAAACATGGGCATAGCCCAGAGACAAAACACTCCTATGCAGCCAAGGCAGTAGCAGAAGGAGGAGGAGGGTCTAGTTCATCCTTCTTCCCCCAGCCTTCTGTGGGATCTGGCTCAGGATCTGGAAGATTCCATCCATCTGCACTGTCATCCTCAGCCTCCTTTTCCTCCCGACGTGGAGAGATTTTCAAGGCTAGCCTAGGAAACCATTTAGAAGACAAAGGCCATCCTGAATCTACACCCGAACTGGACCAACCTGAAGGTGCATGAGGAACACTACCAGGAGGAGGCAATCCTTCTTTATTTTAGAGAATGTTGATTTGTAATTATATATTATATTAACTTTTAATTAAATATTATATTTTACAGAAAGGGACATCACAACAATATATAATGTAATGAAGATTAATGTATTAACTTGTAATTAAATATTATATTATATTATTTATTTTATATTTAAATTTAATTATTATATTCTACAGAAAGGGGGCATCACACCAATATATAATGTTACAAAGATTAATTTAATATATTATTGAAGAATGAATAAGGATATTCTATATTATTTGTTAAATGAAAATGCTTTATTAGATGAGTTTTATGTGGTGTAGGCTATGTGACTGGTTAGAATGGTAAGATCCCTTAGCCATGATTGTGTCATGTGGCATCAAATCCTTTATATAAATGTGTGTGAGATAATTTAGGTTGTGTATGAGTATTTTTAGAAGATTCTTTATATAGTATAAGAAGGTGAGAGTATGTGGTTATCCTTTAGAAAAGGTTTAGGCAAGATAGAAGGTGCACAAAGAGTTCCTCCATTAAGAGAGAGAGAGAGAGAGAGAGAGAGAGAGAGAGAGAGAGAGAGAGAGAGATGTTTCTATTCCCAAAAAATGTTATTGGGAAGAGGATAAGTGAGAGTGTGTAATGTCCCCAATTTTGTGAGCATCAGCTTTTAAAGGATTAGCCTATTTCCTGACCCTCATAAACTAATGGAGTTGTTTAGAAGGTCTAGT
Source organism: Thuja plicata (assembly GCA_018584345.1). NCBI lineage: Eukaryota > Viridiplantae > Streptophyta > Pinopsida > Cupressales > Cupressaceae > Thuja > Thuja plicata. The sequence goes on from MU225534.1 coordinate 1,476,911, forward strand.
TGGTAGAGCCTGAGATCGATTCCCACTCCAGTAGTCAGGGATGTTCAGGACTACTCTTCGTTTGGGTCAGATCAACATACTTACTATTTATAGTAAGTGACTATTTCAGGAAAGTTAGGGTTTCTATCTTTAGTAGGGTGCATGGACATCTTGGTGGCAGTGTTGAGATTCAGTATTGTTGGCTGGAGCAATTATTCAGAGACTTAATATTTATAGTAAGTCATTGTTGAGGAGTTATCATTTCTGGCAGGGGCACCTAGACTCATGGTATGCACAATGATTGACTCATTCATCAGTTGGCTTAGTTTGAGGGATGTACTATTTATAGTAAGTCAATTATGCCCAATTACTATTCTTGGCAGGGCACTTGGACCGGCCTCAGTCGCAGTGATGACCCTTGGTACCTTTGGTTTGATCAAGTTTAGAGATTTACTAATTATATTAATTTTGGGATTGATAGAGATGGACCCTTACTATTTTTAGTAAGGTAGATAGATGTGCAGTGGATGTAGTGGTTGACTCTCTAGTTCAACGGAACTCAAGAATAATGAGTATTTGGGAAGTTATGTCATTTTAATTATTAATAAAGTAATACTTTATTAATATTGTTTATTCATTTATGGTACATTATAAAATAAGGTTATAATTGCACTTTAAAATGAAGAGGTCAATTCATCATTAAAATGGGGCCAAATGACTTAGTCATGTGCATTTAAATGTCATTTATAAAAAGGGGGCCTATTTATTATTAATTCCCTAAGTCAACTTGAACACATGAAAAGAAACCATTTAATGAATTAAATAAAAAAAGAAAGCAAAGTCATTTTCATGTGAGAAATATAAAGAGAGTTATAATTAATTATGAATGCAATTTCCATCAAAAGCAAATATATTTTCAAGTTATGTGAGGAGTGAAGCTCAAGATAGACTTGTTATGGAGAATTATATAAAGCCAAAAGGCCAAAATTCGAAGCATTCTATTGTGCATTTGCTTTCGTTGATTTGGGTGAAGTGAAGAAACAAGGGTTTGAATAATTTCAATGTGGTGGAATTGTGAATTCTACATAGGCTTCAACACTTTGAATTGGTGAAACATCCAACTAAGTGTGCAATCCAGCAATGACTTTATACATAAGCCATGTTTGAGCTTAATTAGTGAAGTTTTGAAGATTTTGAACAAGGGTTTGAGCATGTGTTTGAAGGTTTATCAGCTGCAGATCCTAAATATATTATTTTTGCAATTATAAATAAGATTACAAGCATTTGTTGTTGAAGAATTCATTTGTTGTTGTTATTCATCCTTTCAAAGGGTTTCCAGGCATGTATTACCTGTGAGTTCATTAATTGTAACTCCTAGATTTTATCCATGGTATTTTTGTTTTAGATAATAGGGGTTATTTGATGAAATGGGTTATCGATATATTGTGAAAATTTTGAGTATTCAAACTGGTATAAAAATTTAAAATTTTCAGCTGTGTATTTTCAATGCAATTTCAGTTTTGAGCTGCAAAAATTATTATTGCAATATCTTTTATTTGTTGAATTATGTTGTCATATCAAACATTACAAATATACCACATTCATTCATCAAAATAAACACAAACAAGGCAAAAAAAATTGTATTTACAATAATTCACTTGGAGAGGGTTCTTACAGTGGTATCAGAGCGGTTTCTTGCCATCCTGTTGGGGGTTGGGAAATTATTTATATTGGTCCTACAGATAATATTTGAGTGACCAACACTCTTGCTTTGTTTCAGTCATGGGTAAAATAAAATCTATATAAGATCTCATGCATGGCTTTCAGGATTATAATGATGTGTTTCGACATTATAATAAAAAATTATCAGGGCTTCTACAACATCTAAAGATTTTGTATCCATAATTTGCAAAAAACCGAGATAAACACTTATTCAAATAATAATATTTAAGTTTTGATTTTTATGAAAGAAGTCATAATGGTGAACCTATGCCTGAGATAGCAGCCCTCTCGTGTGTGAAAGATGGTTGCATGGAGTTTCCCAATGTTGACACTCATGATTCATATGTTAGAAATGAGTTATGTGATGCAAATGCATGCTACAATGAGTCTGATTTTTCATATAAGACCCTAGAAAATGAATCAGAGAATTCATTGGTTGGTAATAGGTCACAGGATCATGACTTACAAGAACCTATAGTTACATTGGAAGCGAAAGTGGGTGTAGAGATGGTTAGAACAACAACTTCCTCTTTACCAGTTGAGTTAGCTTTTGAGGTACATAGTAGCAGTACCTTGGTTGATGATGTGTGCACTGATGATAGCACACATGATGTTGATTACAAGGTGAGCATTGCGGATACAACATCCTATCATAGTGCAAATTTTGATTATGATCTAGCTTGCATGAGTGCCATGATTTTCAGAGACATCAGTTGATCGGGCAACTACAGGTGAGAGACAGTCAGATTGCCATAGCCATTGAGCATTTTGATGCTACTCGTCAGATGCTAGCCATTTTTGGTTGGGTTTTTCCTATGTTGGATGAGCACGATGATAGTGGCCTTTCCCTTGTAAAGATCCATTAACTTCGAGAAGTCGTCTAGGCAATGAAATATAATTACTTACAATTATTAGCTGACAGAGACTATCTTCTTGAGTGGGGTTGCACTTGTTACGATGCATTTATGGGAAAGAAAGAGGAGGTAGATGAGCTCACTCATGAGCTTGAGGCGACTATAGAGTTATTTGGGAGCACCCAGCTAGCTCTTCAGGAGTCATAGTCATGGTTATATGAGGTTACCATGGAGTTGAGTTGAGCACAGACTTCACCAACTACACATATAGTTCAACTTCCTATAATGGCAGTTGGTGATGATTTTACATCCACAGGTTGTGGTGATGGTTGTAGTGGGGATGTGACTACATTCATTATAGATATAGGTGCAATATTTTTATATGGGATGAGTGCATCTATAGACAATAGTGGAGAACTGCATGTTGCATCGAATTCTCCTATGGTTATTGTATGCACCCTAAAATGGTCACCTAGACTATGGGCCCCATTTATCATTTTATCAATTTATCAATTTCCTGAATCAATGCTTTGGAACATTTTCAATTCAAATCAATTTCCTTGATCAAATCGTAATTAATTCAATTATTTCAATATTTCCTAAGGTTTGATCATTTTTAATTAAAAGATTTAATCTCCCTTTTAATTAAATAAAATTCATCTTATTTAATTAAATTAAATTCCTCCCATTTAATTAAATAAAATTCTTCTAATTTATTTAATTATAAAGAAAACCCCTCTTTTAATTAAATAAATAAAAATCTCCACTTAAAGCTCTTTATTTGATGAAAAAGGAAATAAATTAAATTAAATTAAATAAAAGTCCCTTTTTCTTCACATCCTCCTAAGTGGTGGGATTTTTGCCTCTTAATCATAGCCTTTGATTTTTGCCTCTTAATCTCAACCATTCACTTTCTTTTAAAAGGAGACCTCTCCTTCTCATTCAGAGATTATCTTTTTCATAGTATTGTTATGTTGCAGGTTTGGAGAGCAATTTTGGAGGGGGATTTGAGCACTCAAGCTTGAATATTACAACTTCTCTCTTCTTGTCTTCTTCTTGCATCCATGACTATTCATGTAGATTAGATTCATATTAGATTAGCTTGCATATTTCCTTTCATAGATTAATCATGCATTGTTATCATTTAGATTAATTTCCTTTCATGCATTGCAATCATATAGAGTAGATCTCATTTTCATGCATTGAATCTCTCATTTCATGGTGTACTTGCATGGGCACAACTAGGTCAATCTGAGGGCCTCCATTTCAAACCTTTGCACTCCATGACTAGAGATCTATAAGTCAATATTTGAGGCCTCATTCTTGAGCAACCTTGGATGGAATGACCCATAGAAGTGTGTCAACATTTTAGCACACATTTTTGGCGCCCACCGTGGGGCAGAAGATTCATTTTCTATCACTTTAGCTATTTTTTCGTAAATTATTTTTGGATTTCTGTATTTTCCATACTTGCTATTTTTTCCTGTAGGGAAATCTTGTGCGACATTTTGCAGGTTCCTAGGCGAGCTTTTGATGATTCTATGTTTTCTCATGCGGCTCTGTGCATTTCCTCGTGCGGCTCTGTGCGAATCTTCACGGGAGATCTGACACTGGCCTACGGATCTGGACTGGTTTGCTATTTTTATGTATTTTTCTACTGTCTATGCACTGTTTCGTGCGGTTGTGCACTTCTTTGCGCGAGATATCTGTTTCCTCGCGCGACACCGTGTGAATCCTTGCGCGACACTGTGTGTTTTTGCGCTCGAGATTCCGTGCCAGAGATCTATTTTTATTGCTATATTTATATATCTCTATTTTTCTTGCTAACCACTAATGTTTACTGTTTTTGGTGGTTTGTGTTTTGTTGTTGCTATTGTTGTTGCTGATTTGGACTTGCTTGGATAAATAATGAAATGATTCGTGTTGCATTGGATTTGAGGTATTTTATTGCTCCCTATAATATTTGGATTTTGGAAATAAAATGAACATCTCATGTGTTTAGCTTGAGTGTTTCTTGCTTTCATAAATCACATTTTCAATTGGTGCTCTAAAAATGGACCTAGATTTTCTTTCTTGCATATATGTTTCACATAGTAATTGGCCCCTATGAACACTATTTGTGGTGATCTTGAGAGAGTGGGCTTCATTCACTTGTCTTACATGCGAAGCTCTTCTTAACGATAGATCCCCTTGTAGGTAGGGAAGGATTTGTTATTATCTTACTTGGTTGGGTCTTCAACTTTAATTGGTACTTTCTCTTTTGAGATTGGTGGTCATTGTTGTTGATGAACCTTGGGTGAGGTGATTTCAAGTTAGTGGGTCAATTAATCTTGCTTGCTATGTTTGGGTGAGGTGAAGAGGCTAGAGGATTATGCTCTTTTCCCTTTTGGGAGAATCAAAAACTTGGAACCCTTGAATCTGAACCAAGTCCCCATGTGGTCCATATTGTGAGTCTTCCTTGTTAGAGAGGGTTAACCATAGTGGACATTCTCTTTATTGGGTAAACCACGTGGACAAAACCTCAAGCGGTAATAGTCATTTTTGCCATGGTAGCAAAAATCGCTATATAAATGTCCTTGTTGAAGAAATCTCCACGGGTGTAGTTTCTTGTGGGTTGTCAGATCTCCTCAGTAGCTCCTGATTGATTAAATTCTCGGACTGTGTCAAAACCTCGGTGCACCAGGATTGTATTTCACCCACTCAAGATTGCAAAAGTTACAGATTCAAACCATTACTATGAACCATAGTGCAACCAAAATTTTCTTATCTAGGACTATGTGCGTGATTGCAAAACATTTTGAGAACATACACAAGTAGCATTCTTACGGAGTAGAAATACTATGAGACTATCTATGTTCATGTGCAAGGTTGTGTTGTCCCTTGCTCATTGTTTGAATATATTGATAGCTTGAACTCCCTGATTACTATCTTGCATGCCTGATTCATGATAAAAAAATTTGTTAATGCATCTAGTTGGTCAATTAAAATGAACAAATCTGAGTTCCCGAGTGATAAAAAACTTCAATGGATTTCCCCAAAAAGTGTTATGACATGTTGCTCAACATCCAAATGAACTTAAATGGTATCAAATTGCACAAAATGACTCTTGGTCTTCTTTCTTCCACATCTCTCATGTCTTCCTAGTCTTCCATTTCCATTCTTTCTCTTCTTCCTTCACGCTTCTTCCTCTTCTTCCTAGGATCTTCACGTATTCTCAATTCTTTCCCTCTTATTATCTAGTCCATCTTCTTCTCTTCATCTCTTAT
>MU225535.1:22621-35233 GCA_018584345.1 Thuja plicata
TCATCATCCTAGAGTAGTCATCAACAAATAAAATAAAATATATGTCCCCATAATAGCTCTGTGTTCTCATTGGTCCACATAGGTCTGTATGAAGTAACTCCAAAATATCATTAGATGAAAAATTATTTCTCTTGAAACTATATTTTGACATCTTACCCATTTGACAGTTTGTGCACATTACATGGTCTAGTTTAGATAAGCTCGGTAAGCCTCTAACTTTTCTTTTGTACTAATCTTAACCATGTTGTCAAAATTTACATGACAATTTCTTTTATGCCATAACCATATATCTTCATTCTTTGCCAATAAGAAAGCATTTTCAGCATTGTCAAGATAGAATAAGTTACCTTTAGATTGTTCACCAGTACCGATCAACTTTCCTTTTCCATCATAGATTCTAGATTTTCTTTTTTCAAATGCAACTTGGTGACCAGTTTTATTCAACTATGAAACACTTAACAGATTATAGTTAAGTCTTTTTACCCAATAAGCATTTTCACATTTTATTTGATTGTTCTGCATAATAGTACCTTTTCATTTTACTTGATAGGGTGTGTCATTTCCCATTCTTACTGATCATCCATCATAATGTTCAAGAAATTCAATTTTTCCTTTATCACTAGTCATGTGATGTGTACAGCCACTATCAATAATCCAAATGTCATGTTTACTAACTTTAGAGATAAGTATTGTTTCTACATACCTTTCATCTTCATCTGAATCATCTTTCAAAGCTACGAACACTATCTCAATATCTTCATCAGTGTCAGAGCTACTATCATTAACTTTATCTTCAGCAATGTAACAATCTTTCTTACCCTTTATCTTTATAGTCTCGTTCATCTCTTTTGTCATACTTTCGGTTTCTTCTATAGTATCAGTCATCCTTTCTATCATTAGATCTATCATTTCTATCATCATTCTTTTTGTTAGGGCATCTTGCAGCAAAATGGCCAATCTCTTTACGGTTAAAAAATATCAAATGTAGTTTACCTTTATATCTTCATTTACCTCTGTGCAATCTTCTAACCATTAAAGCCTCAAGTTCATCAAGTTCCTTGTCATCACTGTCACTATCATTTTTATTTATGATTATGTTTTTGCTAATAGATTTACCAATTTTCAAAGTAGACATAAATGCAGACTCCATAGATGGTACAATACTATTGTCAAAGTTATTCAGCTCAAAAGAAATCAATCTTCCAACAAGACAATCAATAGTAATGTTATTTCCAGGTGCAGCTCTCATTTCATGTACTGCAGAGACTCTTATAGAATAAACAGGCAATAGAATTCTAAGAATCTTACTCACAATAGTATCTTCATCGATGTTTCCACCAAATCCTCAAATAACATTCACCACTTCCTTAAGTCGGGTATTGTACTGTGCTATGTTCTCTCCTTCTTTCATTCACATATCATCAAATTTTCCATGAAGACTTTCATCTTTGGTTCTCAGTACATTTGCATCTCCTAAATAAACTAGTGTAAGTTGATCCCATATCTTCTTGGCAGTTGTACATGACTTAATGTCCTCAAATTTTGAATCTGTAAGTGAAAGAGCAATCTCCACCATTATAAGGTTATGTTCATATTTCTCTTTCATCTGATTAATAATCAAAGGTCTAGAAGGTAGGATGAATTCATTGTCTAGATAATCTGCAATGTTGTCTCCAATTCCTAATAGGTATAGTCTCATTCTGCTTTTCCATGTCGATAAATTATCCTTGTTCAACATAGGTACATATCTCTTATACATCTTGTGATCTTTAGCTTAAGTCCTTCAAAACTTTCTTCTAAGCACTATATGCTCTGATACCAATTGTTAGAATAACTAAGAGGGGGGTGAATTAGTTAGGATCAATTTCCTCACAAATTATCCTACAGTCCCAAATTTATCTAGATGTATACCAAAACAAATTCAATCATATAAATCAGCTTGGTGAAAATGGATTATGTAATCTCAAAATATCATCAACAGTGTTTACTGAATTTCAGTAAATTAATACTATGATTACCGATCTAGGTCAATAAAATAAAGTGTAAAGTAAAACAACAATCCACAACATTCATGCACATTGACAAATATATTTTTAACGTGGAAACCCTGCTAAGGGAAAAAAAAAAAACACCTGGGACCGGTAACCCAAAATATTTTCACTCTTCTGAAGTGAGCTCAGTGAAGAGCCAACCCTCTGATCAATTTGTACTTCTTCAGTTCATGTCATACTTCATACTTATTCTTCTTGGTAATGCTCTTTCCTCTCTCACTCGGTTATGTATGCAGAAAATGCTTTGTTCTCTCTTTAACCAGTTTGATCAGTCGTGCATAAACTCACATGTATGTGCATCAGGTGTTATTCAAAATGAGTCTCTTGTCTCTTATATAGGCATCATAGCTCATTTAATTTCCATCCTTCAGATCTTGCCGCTTAATCTCCATCATTCATTTTCCCGCTTGATCCATCCTCGGCAGTTGTGTAAAAAACATGTTTCAATCTTTGTCGTCTGATCTTCATTGAATTTTCATGACTGTTTGATCAAATAATAAACTTTATCTTTTACCTCAAAATCATCAATTGCTAGCTCAGCATCCTAGTCAGCCTCGATTTGAATTAACTGCTCGGTCTTAGTATTAATTGTGTTGTGTCGACAATCCCTAGCTCAGTTATCACTATTCTTGATATACACTGTGTTTTACTCGGTGTCCACTATCTCTCGGTGTATACAAAACTCTTCATTTTCCAACCACATAAACATTGTTTGTTCCAGATCTCCAATTCACAATAGATGTTTTCTACCATAATAATACTCAAATAAGTTGACATCAATGACAATACATTAATTTGATAATGTTTATCATTACTTCTGCAACTTGATTGAATATCAACAAATGAATTCAAACATTCAATCAGTTATAGTTCATCAGTTCATCAGCGAAGGGATGCACAGGTCAAAGAGGAGGAGGGCGTGCCTAGAGAGAATACCCAAAATGATGTGATCCGCAATTTGAGGGGATGTATCCAAGGGCTACAAATACAGTTAGCGGTGGCTTAGGCTCAAATTGTAAAGTGAGACTGTGTTATTATTGAGCGAGATGAGAGGATTCAAGGGTTTACAACTGAGTGCAATGCTCTTCAACACGAGGTTACCCAGCAGACTAGTAGGGAAACCTATTACGTGGAAACATACAGTGTGGCATTTCTTTTATCGTAGCAGGTACCTCCATATTCACAGTACTTGGCGAGATCCAAGGGAGCGGGCCCTCCACCTCAGGTAGATGTACCTCCACCTCCCCCTTGTGATGATGGTCAGGGAGGAAGAAAGTCTTGATATTCCCCTCTTCTATCTCATCCCCTTCTGATGATTTTTGACATCCATTAATTGTACGTACTCATGCTTCATTTATATCAAGGATGCATATCTTGCTTGGGATTATCTAAGCACCTTTTTGTAGACATTGATACTTCTAATATATATATATATATATATATATATATATCTGTGTGTGTGTGTGATCAATTTGTGCTCTTTGTGATGTCTCTAATATATGATTTATTGTCTTTTTCTCATTCATGTGTTACTTATGAGTAGATTATCATCTTGTATCATGTTTCTGAGTAGCTCTTGCACAAGTCTTGGATGAGAACATATCTTATTATTATTATTTTGCTTATTATGTAACATGCTCTTATCATGACATTATGTTCTCTAAATGTGATGATTTGATTCTTTCTTGGTCAATTATGACTCTTTCTTATAACCTTAAGGAGATCAATGTAGTTGATCACTTCAGCGAAGGATTCGACGTTAGAAGGATAGCTCTTTTTGTTGTCATAATGCTATTATCCAGGCCTAAGAATGAAATGCAGCCTACAACACAAGTTTAGTCACTGATTCCTTTAGCCATTTTTTCATCATCGAGTTTTTGGGACATCAAAGTTAATACAATCCTTACTGGTGCCACTACGACCATAAGGATAAGAGTATGACTTTCAACGGATATAATATGGGAAAATTAATGTAAGCATCAAGGGATAAGAACTAGTATGACTTGAACATTGTTTCCAGTGGATATGGAAAGGGTACACAAGTATCAAAACATTTAGAGCTGAGATAACCAGGAGTGCAACCTTGCGTAAACATGCAGATTAATAGTCAAGGATATAGTTCCAACCTCACCTTGGCGTGCAAGTAAACATGATCAAGGGATGTGAGGCTTTTCCACCTTAATGTGGAAGCTCTTATCACATACACACAGTTTACTTGAGGTTATAGGATCATTGAGACTTCACCAACAAGAAGTAATCAAAGAAAAGAGTATGAAAATCATCGATAACATACAACATTCAAGAAAATATTCCAATAATCTTCAGCAAGTTTTTGATTGTTATGATTTGTCTGTGTAAGGTGTTGAGAAACACCATTGTTCTTGTGGGTGTTAGTGTTGAAAAACACTGTTGTGTTCTTGAATTTTAGTAAGCCAAGTTTTAAGTGCATTGATATATTATCTGATGTGTGTTGAAAAAAATAGATGTGTCCAAATAGGTAGTGTTGAGAAACATTGTTTTATTAAGGTGTTGAAAAACACCAAGGTGTCAATGGAAAATTGTCCAGTGGGCGGAAGACCAAGATAGCTAACATTGATTAGCGGGATGACTAATAAGTTGTTGACTTGATAACTAGGAGACTACCCTTAGTGATGAATATGCCTGTAAGACTAAGATATTGAGTGGTTCCAAGCTATGATGTTAAGCCAATGTTCGGGATGGGTTGCAAAAGATCATGAAAGCGACTAAGAGTTGTTAAGGGCAACAAAGCAAGTTGAGTCCTTTGTAGGAAAAATAACCAAGTTATGCATTGATAGGTGGAGTGCTAGTTACAAGTGACAACTGTTTGCCAGGTTTTCACCACTTAGCAAAATTTCTATTTTTGCTACCAAGGCGCCTGTTTACCAGGTTTTCACCAAGGCACTTTTTTGTTTTCCATTTTTTATGTTTTTTTTGCTTTTTTTAATTTTTTGTTGATGGATCAAGGCGCCTGTTTGCCAGGTTTTCACTAGGATGATCATTTTTTCAGAACTTTTTCCAAGTGTTTTTGTCTTTTTCTGCTTTTTGTCTTTTTGGGTGTTTTTTAGGATCATTTTTGTTATATAGGAATTGCTCAGAATGTCTAGTTGTAGAACTATTTCAGGTGGATCGTGTTGATGGGATCAAGAAATGTCTCCCCTCCTGGAGTTGATATTTGATAGGCTCTAGAGCCAAATGTTACAGTAATCATGAAGGGACCTAGCCAGTTGGGTTCAAATTTGCCATTTTTCTTGCGACGTTGTTGGTTCTTTAGATTTTATCTAAGTACAAGATCGCCAACCTAAAATTATTTGTATCTTACTTTCTTTTTGTAACCTCTAGAGATCCTTTTGTGATAAACCCTTAGATGGTCAAATGCTTCTTTCCTTCTTTCATCAAGTATTTCTAATTCCTGGATTCTGGAAATCTGGTAATCTTCATAAGTTATGAGCCCTTGCAGTGAGACTATGAGTGATGGTATCTCTACCTCAATAGGCAGTACTAATTTTGTGTCATATACCAAGGCAAATGGAATTTCCCCTATAGGTGTTCTAATGCTAGTTTGATAAGCCCACAAAGCCAGATTTAATTGGAGATTCCTGTCTTTTCTCAACTTACTCACTGTCCTATGCAAAATTTTCAATATGTTTTTGTTGGATGCCTCAGCCTCTTCATTCCCTTGAGGATAGTGGATAGAGGAACATTTTTGGGTAATTTTGAACTTCTCACATAATTTGTCCATATCTTTGTTTTTGAATTGTCCTTCATTATCTATTATAATAGAGGAAGGTATCGCGTACCTGCAAATGATGTAGTTTAGGATAAACATGAATACTTGTTTCCTGGTTGCTTTGATAAATGGAACTACTTCAACCCACTTTGTAAAGTACTCAGTGGCTGTAATGGTGAATTTGTGTCCACTAGATGAGGAGGGATATATTTTCCCTAGCAAGTCAAAGGCCCATTGTGTGAATGACCAGTGTGTGATGAAAGGTAACATCTCTCGAGCAGGAGCATGGATTAGGCTACCGTGTAATTGACATTTCTTGCAGGATTTAGCAAATTGAATAGCATCTTTCTCCATGGAAGGCCAGTAGTACCCCACCCTTAGGAGTTTCTTAGCCAACAAAAGCCCATTCAAATGAGACCCACAAATACCATCGTGTACTTCCTTTAGTGCATGCTCAGACTCTTCACATTCTATACACCTAAGGAGATTATCATCTAGACCTCATCTATATAAGTAGTTAGTAATGATCAAATAGCACATGGCATTTTTTGTAAGGTTTCTCTTCTTATTTATGTATAGGTCATCGAGGATTATTCGGTCACACAGGTAGGAGTATATTTGGTTGTATCAAGTGATGACATGTAGCTGATTAAATGTTTGAGGATGTTAAGTTGATAACCGAAATGCAGAAGGCTAATGCAAGACATTAAATCAGTTAATGGATTGTATTTTCATTGATGTCAACTTGATATAATCTAATCGGTTATAATCAAAGTGTCAAAGAATTTAGAGAATCACAGAGATACATATTATGCTTTCTGTAATGCATAAAAGACAAGAATTCACATTGTGACTACAAACACTGATGATCAGTGGAACTTGACAAATAGAGATCACTGACAGTTAAGTCACAGTGATGCTCGAGCAAGAAAACCGATGAGCATTACCGACAAGAAGAATCACAAACAAACCCGACGGCCATAAACATAGTGTAAACTGACAGAGAAGCCCGGGGAGAACTAGAGTGTTGACTGACGCTATTAGAGAGTTCAAACCAAAAATAAATGAAGTTCACAAATGACATAATATCTAGCTGGCAGAGCTAAATATAGAGCTAACTGGTAGTTATCATTGTTTTCATCGACAAGATAAGCCAGAGATAAGTGAATGATTTAAAGTTGATTTGTCCAGTTGGCAAAAATATCTCAGTGAGATAAAATAGGAGTTTTTCTTTAAATCTGATTGGCGAGAATTGTGGATCATGCCAAGATCAAGAAAATCAAGAACCTAAACAATGGTGATATCATGTCTATAAAGAGATAAATCAATTCATTACCAATGGGTGTGGGTGAAGGAATGAACAAGAGGATGCTAAACAAAAACTGATGAAGAGAAACCTCATACAGTGCTGATCAACAAGCTGAGGAAAGAGCTAAAGAATTTTTTGGACACCGAGCAATAGAGCATGGTATCACTGAGCAAAATCAAAGTGGAGCAAAGGTATAAATAGAGTTATATTGATCAGAATAGTTTATGAGATTACAATAGATCTGAAAATTTGCAAATATAAGTTGTATATGTGAAAAGATCATACTGTTTCAGTTTAACAATTGATTCAGAAAGTATCTTAACTATGCAGGATTTAAAGATCCTTTCTATATTGAGATACATCCAATGGTGTATCAAAAATTTTGTTCATGAAGATAGCATGAGATTCCAGATACCTATTGACAGGCCAAGAGAGTGTTTGATCAAGGATGGTAGCATAAAGATGCTCAATATCAAGTGACAGACTAAACTTTTAAATCCTCTAACAAGGTCACACCAAATAGTGTGTTTGTAACCTTTAACAGGGTTGGCTCTTCACTGAGCTCACTTTAGAAGAGTGAAATTTTTTGGTTACCGGTTCCAAGTGGTTTTTCCCTTAACAGGGGTTCCACATTAAAAATGCGTGTGTTAATGTGTTTATGAGTCATTACTTTAGCATTTTGCATTACACTTAACTTAATTGGATTGATCGGTATATTTTAGATAATTTATTGTCTTTCGGTAAATTGATAGAATGCTAATCGGTAAATCTACAGTAGAAGGTTTTACAAAGCATTTCGAGGAGTAGTAAATTGACATAAGTATTTGGAGGCATTCATCTTATAGGACTGAAGATAACTAGAGGTATAATTTTGTGGTACTAAGTTTTAAGGGTTGATTATTGGAATATTTTTGAGGCCATTGATTCACCCCCCCCAGTTATTACTAATAATTGGTATCATATCTTGTGTTCTTAGAAAGGGAGTTTAACAGCTCAAGCAAAAGATCACAACATGAACAAACGAGATGTGCCCAAGTTGAATAAAGATAAATTTGCATCATGGAAAAGAAGAATAAGACTCCACCTATCAGGTATTGGAAATGATATTATTCAATACTTAGATACTAAATATGTGTTGCCTACAAGACCTCATACTCTTGAACAATTAAGAGTCAAGCATGAGTATAACTGCATGATGATAGAACTTGCATCATCACTCTCCGATTCTAAGTTTGAAGATGTCAAAACCTGCACCTCTGCAAAGCAAATGTGGGATAAGTTGAAGCTTGTACATGTAGGAGATGCCAATGTACTCGGAGCAAAGTTAGAAAACCTAAGAGGGAGATTTGATTACCTAAGGATGAAAGAAGGAGAAAACATTACTCGGTATAGCTGCAGAATCAAAGAGGTAGTAAATGCTATCTGAGGAGTTGGAGGTGTACTTGAAGAGGAGATAGTGGTAAGAAAAATCTTAAGAACCTTATTGCCTGTTTATGCTATTAGAGTTTTTTCTATTCAAGAAATGAGAGCAGTTGCAAACAATACAATTACTCTAGATAGTATGATTGGTAGACTAATTTCATTTGAGATGAATAACTTTGACAATAGTGTCTTACCATCCATAGAATCTGCATTCAAATCTTCTCTAAAGATAAGTAACTCAAGTCATAGACATGCTATTAGAAATGATAGTGACAGTGATGATGAATAATCAAGGACTTGATGAAATTGAAGCACTAATGGCTAGAAGATTGCAGAGAGGAAAAGGAAGTTACAAAGGTAAATTACCACTTGTATGTTTCAATTGTAAAGAGGTTGGACACTTTGCTGCAAGATGTCCAAACTGACGAAAAGATGATAGAGGAAATGACAGACCCTATGAGAAGAAGTTTGATAAAGGTGAAAATAGAGAAGACCGGAGCAACCGACAATCTGAAAAGAGAGATACCCGAGACTACAAGGACAAAGGGAAGAAAACTTGTTACCTAGCTGAGAGAAGGGATAATGACACAGACACCGAATCATAAGAAGACATCGAGATGGTATTATTAGCCATGAAGGATGATTCAGATGAAGATGAAGAAAGGTATGTAGAAAATGTACTCATATATAAAGTTAGTAAAAATGATGTCTGGATCATAGATAGTGGCTGCGCTCATCATATGATCGGTGATAAACAAAAGTTTGAGACTTTTGAATACTATAATGGTAGTTCAGTGAGAATGGGAAATGATACACCTTGTCCAGTTGAAGGTAAAGGAACCATAATGTTGAAGAACCTGATAAAATGTGAAAATGCTTACTGGGTTAAAGGACTGAATTACAATTTGTTAAGTGTTTCTCAGTTGAAAAATTCAGGTCACAGAGTAGGATTTGAAAATAATAAGGAAAATATATTCAATGAATCAGGAAGGTTGACCTGTACTAGTGAGTAGACAAAAGGTAACCTTTTCTATCTTGATGATGCTAAGACCACTTGTTTGATGGATAGAAATGAAGACTTATGGTTGTGGCACAAAAGATTGTGTCATGTAAACTTTGACAACATGATAAAGATAAGCAACAAAAGGAATGTCAGAGGCTTACCGATGATGAATAAGCCTGAGCATATCATGTGCAAGAATTGTCAAAAAGGTAAGATGACAAAGTCTAGTTTCAAGAGAAAAACCCATACATCTACTGCAATTATAGAATTTTTCCATACAAATCTATGTGGACCAAGGAGGAAAAAGAGATACTATGGAGATAGGTATTTCATTCTCTTTGTTGATGATTTCTCTAGAATGATGATAGTCATGTTTTTAAAAGATAAATCAGAAGCTTTTAAGATGTTTAAATTGTACAAAGCAATGGTAGAAAAACAAAGTGAAAAGAAGTTGAAATGCTTAAGGTCAGATAGAGGAGGGGAATTTACTTCAGAATAATTCACTGACTATTGCAATGAGCATGTAATTAAAAGACATGTTTCTGCACCAAGGACACCACAACAAAATGGAATTGCTGAGAGAAGAAATAGATCAATTGTTGATTGTGCAAGAACATTGATGATTGAGAAAAGCATCACTCAAACATTCTAGAGGGAAGCTRTCAGTACTRTTGTCTACACACTAAACATAGTACAATTGAAGAAGGACACAAAGAAGACACCCTATGAGCTTTGGTATGGTCATACACCCAATGTAAGTTACTTAACAATCTTTGGTAGTCAATGTTATATATTGAAGGATGATAGAAATGGAAAACTTGACTGCAAAAGTGAAGAAGGTATCTTCCTAGGGTATTCAACCAAAAGAAAGGCTTATAAATGTCTTAAAAAGTCATCTAACAAAATTATTGAAATTGCAAATGTAAAATAGATGAATTTGTAGAAAAGAATGATAAGGAAAGAAAAAAGGAACTAGAGGACTACAACAAGTTTGTTTATACAGAACCTGACACTCTACCCGAGCAACAGTGTGTCTCTCTCGAGCATCAAAATATTGCACCAGAGCATCAGGATGCAACTACCGATGATCAAGATAATACACAAGGTGATGTTCCCAACAATGGAGATGAAAATGAAGGTGAAGAAGATAATCAAAATGATGAACACAGAGCTGAACCAAAACTTGCCAAGTATGTTAGAAGACATCATCCATAGAATCAAATCATAGGAGACAAGAAGGATGGAACAAGAAAAAGAAGTAAGTCACTTAACACCAGATGTTTACTTTGTGGTTTTGAGCCTAAATATATTTACAATGCACTTGAGAATGAAGAATGGGTTAGTGATATGAATGAGGAAATATAACAGATTGAGAAGAATAATACATGGACACTAGTACCGAGACCAGATGACAAGAATGTCATCGGTACCAAATGGATATTTAGAAACAAGCTGAATGAGAATGGAGAAGTCACTAGAAACAAAGAAAGATTAGTATGCAAGGGATATGCACAAGAAGAAGGTATTGATTATAGTGAAACATTTTCACCCGTTGCTAGACTAGAAGGAGTTAGAATCTTACTTTCTTATGCTGCATTTAAAGGATTCAAGGTATACCAAATGGATGTAAAATCTGTATTCCTAAATGGAATACTTGAAGAAGAGGTATACATTGAACAACCAGAAGGGTTTGTTAATGCAGACAAGAAAAACATGGTATGTAGACTACACAAAGCCTTGTATGGATTGAAACAAGCATTGAGATCCTAGTATGAAAGACTTCATTGATATCTCATTAGCATAAAATTTGTTAGAACAAGTGAAAATAGAAATCTGTACTTAAAAGAAGATAATGATGGTAATATTCTGATTGCTGAAATTTTTGTTAATGATATCATTTTTGGGGGAAATGAATTATTATGCAAATCCTTTGCTGATAAAATGAGCAAGGAATTTGAAATTTCTATGTTTGGAGAAATCAAATTCTTTCTTGGTCTACAAATTCTTCAACAAGATGTAAGCATATACATCACTCAGTCCAAATACATCAAGGAAGTGCTGAAGATATTAAAGATGGAAGATTCCAAACCAGTTGGAACACCTATGGCTACTGGATGCAAGCTGAAAAAGGAGGGCAAGACAAATGAGGTAAACCAAACCTTATATAGATCAATGATTGGCAAACTGATGTATGTTGTTCACACTAGACCAGATATAGCACATGCAGTGGGGATAGTTGCAAGATTCTTTGCTAATCCCAAAGAATCACATATGACTGCTATCAAAATAATTTTGAGATATCTGAAGAACACCGAAGACTATGGCTTATGGTACAAAAGAGAAGGAAAATTTGAGCTACAAGTCTATACATATGTTGATTGGGCTGGAAACATTGATGACCGAAAGAGCACAACTGGAGGAGCATTCTTCATGGGTGATATACTTTTCACATGGATAAGAAAGAAGCAAGGATGCATCTCTTAGTCTACTACAGAAGAAAAATATGTGGCTACTGTTACAAATTTCTCTAATATTGCATGGATCAAACAATTACTAGAAGGTATGCATATGAAGATCCTTGAACCAGTAATTATCTATTGTGATAATACTAGTGCAATAAACATTTATAAGAATCCATTCATGCATGCTAAGACTAATCATATTGCTATTAAGTATCACTATCTGAGAGAACAAGTGCAAGCAAAGGAAGTGACACTAGAATATGTTCAATCAAAGGAACAATTAGTTGACATATTCACCAAGCCATTATTGAAGGATACATTTGAGTATCTAAGACAGAGAATAGTGGTTCAACACTTGTCTATCGATCGGTAATATAACTAGAAGGTTGCATCATCCTATACCAAATTTGAAGATCAGTCATGTTGATGCAAACACTGAAATGAAAAGCAACCGATACATTTGTACATTGCAAGGTACATATCTACACTGAAAATTAGACATTGTATTGCTGATGGATAGGGAAATTCAAGGAATATATTATGCAAGGGGATGGAAGATGATATAGATGATAAAATAAAGAGAAGTATTTTTGTTTGGCATTGTTGTCAAAGGGAGA
>MU225535.1:35283-45293 GCA_018584345.1 Thuja plicata
ATCATACAAAGGGAGAGATGATCTCCATATCACATAAAGGAGAGATATGATAAAAGGAGAGATTATATCATTATCCATGAAGAGAAGTTCCTGAGAATCAGAAAGGAAGAGTTAATCAATATTCTAATGGAGAGAAATTGATTACATATGAAATATCCAAGGGAGAGAAGTAACAAAGGGAGAAAGTTCAAACAAAGAGAAAAAATGTTGTCAAAGGAAAAAGGGATTAAAGAGGATCAGTCAAGGCAAAGCACATATCAAAAAAGAGATATCAGATGATACACCTATCCAGTGAAGGGATTAAAGATTGAAGACAACCACTCTGCAAGAAACAAATCTAAGCTATTTTTGAGCTTACCGAGAGCCAGACATTTGTAATAGTTACATTAGGAAAGCTTGATGAAACTATATATTTCATATTGTATTAGTGATAGTATAGTATGATAATGTAGTATGTTTCCATCAATGCCAAAGGGAGAGATTGATGACATGTAACTGATTAAATGTTTGAATATGTTAAGTTGATAACCGAAATGCAGAAGGATAGTGCAAGACATTAAATCAGTTAATGGATTGTATTGTCATTGATGTCAACTTGATATAATCTAATCGGTTAGAATCAAAGTGTCAAAGACTTTAGAGGATTAGAGAGATAAATATTATGCTTTATGTAATGCATAAAATACAAGCATTCACATTGTGACTACAAACACTGACGGTCAATGGAACCCAATGGATAGAGATCACCGACAGTCAAGTCACAGTGATGCCCGAGCAAGAAAACTGACGAGTAGAATCACAAGTAAACCCAACAGCCAGAAACATAGTGTAAACCGACGGAGAAGCCCGAGGAGAACTAGAGTGTTGACCGACGCTATCAGAGAGTTAAAACCAAAAATAACTGAAGTTCACAAATGACAAAATATCTAATTGATAGAGCTAAATATAGAGTTAATTGGTAGTTATCATTGTTTTGATCGACAAGATAAGCCAGAGACAAGTGATTGATTTAAAGCTGATTTGTCCAGTTGGAAAAAATATCTCAACGAGATAAAACTAGAGTTTTAATTTAAATTTGATTGGCGAGAATTGTGGATCACGCCAAGATCAAGAAAATCAAGAACCTAAACGACGGTGACATCATGTCTATAAAGAGACAAACCAATTCTTTACTAATGGGTGTGGGTGAAGGAATGAACAAGAGGATGCTAAAGAGAAAATAATAAAGAGCAACTTCATACAGTGTTGACAAACAAGCTGAGGAAAGAGCTAAAGAATTTTGTGGACACCGAGCAACATAGCACATCATCACTAAGCAGAATCAAAGTAGAGAAAAGGTATAAATAGAGTTATATTGATCAGAATAGTTTATGAGATTACAATAGATCTGAAAATCTACAAATATAATTTGTATATGTGAAAAGATCATACTATTTCAGTTTAACCATTGATTCAGAAAGTCTCTTAATCGAGCGGGATTTAAAGATCCTTTCTCTATTGAGATACATCCAATGGAGTATCAAAAGGTTTGTTCATGAAGATAGAATGAGATGCCAGATACCTATTGATAGGCCAAGAGAGTGTTTGATCAAGGATGGTAGCATAGAGATTCCCAATATCAAGTGACAGGCTAAACTTTTAAATCCTCTAAAAAGGTCACACCTAGCAGTGTGTTTGTAACCTTTAACAGGGTTGGCTCTTGACCGAGCTCACTTTAGAAGAGTGAAATTTTTTGGCTACCTATCCCAAGTGGTTTTTCCCTTAACATGGTTTCCATGTTAAAAATCCATGTGTCAATGTGTTTATGAGTCATTACTTTAGCATTTTGCATTACACTTAACTTAATTGGATTGATCGGTATATTCTCAATAATTTACTGTCTTTCGATAAATTGACAAAATGCTAAACAGTAAATCTACAGTAGAAGGTTTTAAAAATCATTCCGAGGAGTAGTAAATTGATATAAGTATTTGGAGGCATTCATCTTATAGGACTGAAGATAACTAGATGTATAATTTTGTGGTACTAAGTTTTAAGGGTTGATTATTGGAATATTTTTGAGGCCACTGATTCACCCCCCCCTCTCAGTTATTACTAACATCAAGAGGATTCAGTACCCACAATTGAGTAGACTATTTAGGATTCTGGAGAATCATAGGATGGAAAATGGAGTTCTTCCACCAGGAATTCATAGTGAAATTGATGTTATTCTAGTTTTAACATTGAGTCCAAAGTAGCCATGGCGTCAACATATTTATTTTCTTCACTTGGTATTTGTTGGAAGGTGATGACTAAAAAATAATTCTTTAGATCATCAACCATCCTCTTCTATGGAATAATCTTCTCATCCTTGATTTGATATTTATCATTATCTTGATTGATCACTAACTGAGAATCCCCGTAGATGTGTAGTTCTGTGAATTTCCATTTGATAGCTAACTTTAGTCTGTTTGCCAAAGTTTCATACTCAGCTATGTTGTTCGTACAAAGAAAGATCATCTTGTATGCTTTGGGGATTTTGTATCCTTGGAGAATTATAAAGAGTACATGGGCTCCAAACCCTTGCTATGTGAATGAGTCATCGAATAACATTTTCCATGAGTGCTATGTCAGATGTAGAATACCTTCTTCAAGAAATTCTATTATTAGTGGTTTACTATCTTGAAGAGGAGCATCTGCCAGATTATCAGTAATGACTTGTCCTTTGATGGCTTTCTTGTCTATGTATTCAATGTCAAATTCATTGAGTACCATGACCCATTTTTCTAGTCTGCCAGTCAAAGTTGTATTGTTTAATAAGTACTTTAAAGGATTAGTTTTTTGCAATAAGCTTGACAAAATGTGTGAGCATGTAATGTCAGAGCTTTTGTGAAGCAAATACCACTGCTAAGCAAGATTTTTCAATAATGGTTTAATTATGCTCATAGGAAACTATTGTTCTACTTATGTATTAAATTGCTCTTTCCTTTCCTATTTCACCATGTTATGCTAGTAGAGCTCCAAGTGATGTTTTTGTAGCTGTGATATATAGTAGAAGATATTTTCCCAGTATTGGTTCCATTAAGACATGAGGATTTTCTAGGTACTCTTTGATTTTTTGAAAGTGATTTTCACATCCTTAATCCCACTTAAATGTTACGCCCTTATGTAATGTTTTTGTGAAGGGTTGGGCTTTTATCTGCTAGCTATGAGATAAACCTCTTGATTGACTGTAGCTTTCCCTATAATGTTCTGACTTGACTGATATTTCTTGGTGGTTACATTTCCATAATTATTGCTACTTTGTTTGGATTGACTTCAATTCCTTTCTCTGAGACAATTTACCCAAAGAGTTTTCCTAATGTCACACCAAAGGCACACTTTTTGGATTTAGCCTTAGTTTGAATTGTTCCATCCTGTTAAAAATATTCTCTAAGTTGACCAAGTGTGTAGCTCTCTTTGCTAATTTTTCCAAAGTGTCATCAACATAGTCCTCCATATTCTTATGCATCATGTCATGAAATATGGTTGTCATATCCCTTTGGTATATTTCTCTTGTGTTTTTAAGACCAAAAGGCATTTTATTCCAATAGAACGTGCCCCAAGCACACATGAAAGTTGTCTTCTCTTGACCTTCGAGTGCTATTTTTATCTGATTGTATCCTAAAATTCCACAATCATGTCAATGTTGGGAAGCGGGAAATCATCTTTTAGGAAAGCCTTGTTTAAATCCCAAAAATATGTGTAGACCAGCCTAATTGATCTATCAATTTAGAAATAGACATGATGTTTGAGATCCAATCGGCGTATGCTATAGCTCTAATGAATTTTTATTTCAACAATTTTTTGAACTCACTTTTGACCAATAGTGCCACATGGGGATGCATCTTTCTGAGCTTTTGTTTAACTAGCTTGACACCGGGAGCAATAGACAAAAGATGTATTATCAAGTCTGTATCTAGCCCTAGCATGTCAAAGTAGGACCAAGAAAAGTTGATCTTCTTGTGCATGAAAAATTGAGTAAACTTTTGTTTCTCCTCTTCAGAAAAGGATTGTGCCAGATATATCAATTGGGGTGCCTATGTTGTTCCTAGATTGATCGATTGTGTAGGCTATATAAGCACTGAAGATCGCTCCTGAAAGTGATTGGGTAGGATATCAAGTTTCCCATCCTTTGGGACCTCTGAGAGGTTTTCACCATTGGATACATCATTTGTTTTTACTATTTTAGGTTCTAAAGCTGCCACAAAGTGGTTTTTACCGCTGGACCTCGTTTCTTTTTATTTCTCTTTTTAAGACTGAGAAACTTGATATCCCCCTTAGTCATGTTTATGTTCATTGCACTGGTGGAAGAGGTAAGAGGTTCAATAAAATTTAGGTAATAGGAAAAAGTGTAGTTGTTTTGGGAAGATATTAGGTTTAAGGGCTCGCTTGGGTTCCATTCGATAAGTTCAGGTTGAATTAGAGATAAAGATCCAGTAGGTTCTAAAGATAGTTCCACTTTATCATGATCAAGGCTTTCAATCAGTAAGAGCATGTCTATAACGTGACTCTCCAAAGGATTGCCTAAAGTGTGAAGCATCCTAACCTCACTATCAAATTCATTGTTAGTATTTTGTAAGTCTAATCCATTTGACCTAACACTAGTGTTTTGATTCTCCTCTCGCCTAGCCATCTGCTCAAGGAAAGCTTGCAGAGGGACTCTCTCAATTCTTGATATGGGCCCAGTTCCCATATTGGGATTTCTAGCATCGTTGTCAAATTTCAAATTGTTGTTTTGGGGAAGAACTATTATTTGCATAGAATTGGATCTTTCTCCTTGTTCAAATTGAGGTGCATATTTATGGATGATGTCAACTTCAATATCTACTGTGGCATCTGATAAAGAATCCCATTCGTACTCATTTGAAATTGTACTCATAGAATGCGGTATGTCTAGGACATGATTAGGAGCGATTGGTTTCCCCCATTTAGGATGTTGTCCTTCTAGGTCCATTTATGTGTCTTGACCAAATTCATATACACTAGGATCGATTTGGTTGTGATAAAATGTTTCCAAGTATGGTGCCAGAGTCACAAAAACCCCATCTTCACTAGAGTTGGATTCTTCTTCTTAGTGATTCTCACCTTCTTTCATTGTGGCTTGTTCTTCACCTTCTTGTATGGAAGTGAGGTGAGATGGAGAGACCTCAATTGTGTACACCCTTGTATCCATGAAATTGGGTAAATCAAGTATGTGAGAAATAGTGACCAATTTCCCCAGTTAGGGTGTCTTTCCTCACTTTCTTGTTCTAATCTTGACTTGTCTTGTTGTGGGTTTACCACTTCTTCAATCAATTGATCCACCCCTTGTAATTGGTGGGACACTGATCTGTTTGGTTTGAAGGGGGATATAAATTGAGGTGGGATATACAATTCTCCTTGGTATTTGGAGTTCTGTGCTTGTATATGTAATAATATTTCAAAGGATAATTGTGTAACTTATGCTTCTTCTTAAGTCTCATCATCAGATTCCTCTGTTGGATTTCATATGGGATCATTTCTAGTGGAAGGATTAGAGGTCTATTCATGATATCCTATCCCTATTTTATCTATGGGACTTCAAAAATCAGCATGTAGGGGTTATAACAGCCCTTTATCCTTGCCTAGGGGTCCTTTACCATTGTACCTTATTTGTTTCATGATTTGGTATCCTTTTCTATATTTTTGTAGAGATATCTCAACATGTTTGACTTCTTGATTATACTCTTCCCCTTTGTAGAGAAAGGAACAAACTTTTCTTCATTTTCTTCTGAGAGAGAGAGAGAGAGAAGCTTTCACCATACTCGCCCCTTCATGTATTTCTAATTTCTTAGTGCTAGAAGTCTTGAATGATGATGAGGGTATTCTGTAAGACCTAGGGGATGTAGGAAGATTAACCATGGATGAAAAAAGATTTAACTGATACTCTCCCATTCTCATGCTTTTTATTTTCAATTTCTCCTCAAAGTTCTTCATGAGTGTTATTCAGGAACTTTCAGATTCTTTCTCATTAGACACTTCCTTATTATGTTGAACCGTGTTTTCAGTTTGCTTCAAAGTGTTACAAGAGTATGTGCTATTAGCCAAAATAGAGACCTCCACTCTATTGTGTGGGAATTTTACACATTGATGATATGTTGAGGGGATTTCCTACATGTCATGAATCCAGGGCCTCCCTAATAAGATTTTATATGCTAGGGGTAAATCCAACACTTGGAAAATTACATCTCTCTCAATTAGTCCAACTCTGATAAGTAACACAACTAGTCCTTTTGATGGCCTTTCTTCCTCATCATATGCCTTTATGGTGATCTTCCTTCTGGGATCTATAGCATGTTCTGAAAAACCTAATTCTATCATGAGCTTAAGAGTATAAATATTCAAACTGAAACCTCCATCTATCAAGACACATTTGATTCTATGTTTTTTTATGAAGACCTCTATATGTAGGGGTTGGTTATGCAGATGATTTAGCAATTTTTTTCATCTTCTTCTAAAAAGGATAGATAATGAGGAGAGGTCAAATGACCTACCATATTCTCAAACCAATCAACACCAAGGTCCTTTGGTACATTTGTTTCTAAAAGAGTTTTTTCAAGGATCTCCCTATGTGATGGTGAGATTTTAAGCAATTCTAGAATGGAAATTTGGGTTGGAGTTCTCTGTAATTGATCAACCAAATTGTAGTTTGCAACTGGGATTGATGTAACCATTTTCTTCAATGTTGAGGGTTTTAATGTAGTAGGTTGTTTTGATGATGAAGCTACTCCCTTAAGAGTAACCTTAGCTTGATTCTTTGTTAAAGTGTTAGCAAATTCAGACTCCTTTTTTGTCTTTGATGATGTTCACATTAACTGATTGATTAGATGGTTCAAACATGTGGATCACATTTTCATCATTATGATAGGTTTAATTTACCTTATCTCCTTGAGTCTCTGAGGACCCCCCTTGTTCATACCGGGATAGGGGTTGTTTAAAAGCCTTGTGATCACTGTTTGAATAATGCCCATCAACTGTGATGGTTTTGTTATCAATTAGGTCTGGTATGACTGATGAGCCTCTTAAATGGCCATCTTTCTAAGTGCTTTCTATTTCTTTTCAAATAGTTTATTTGCAAAATAGATACATGGACTTATGGTTTTATACGTATATTTTATGTGTAAAGACATAAAGTAGGAAAATGGATGATAGAAGAGCATGGTATATTTGCTTAAAACAAATGGACAAAAATGACAGAATACAGTAATTATATATGCTAATGAATGATCCTTTGCCTATGCTATGTTTTTGGGTAGTTTCCTTCCTATAGCCATATGCCTTGCAAGAGTATTAATTAGAAATTAATACTTTCTTCCTAATATTAATGGTGTGAATATGTATGTATCGAAGGTGATGACATTAAGTTTTTCCATTAGTATTGCAAAAGAAAAACATAGTAGAGATCATTGGTGTAGGCATACCTGACAGACAACATACTGCCCTACCCTACAAGATGACAATTCTTTTCATGAAAATGCTAATTATAAAATTACCCGAAAAACACTGACAAGTGTTGAACTGACGACAAAGCATAAAGGACATCACCGATGGTATAGTTTTATGAACATCGTCGACAGAGAAGAAAAGGAAAGGAACTTGATGAACAATTCAATATAGGGACATCGACGGAGTAGAAGCTTGAAAGAGCAAAGAATGAAAGAAACCCGACATACAGATAGAGTAGCTCGAGTATCAGAACCAATAGTCAGTTACAGAATCCGCAAATAGTGGATCTGACTTTCCACGTCAGATAAAACATTGTAATTCTATTTATAGAGTTTTAATTTGTTTTAAATCATTACTTGAGGGTCAATAAATTATATTGTAATTGTTTTAAAGCATCCTAACAGATCTAAAACATAACTAACTAAAGATCAAGGTCAAGTTGTAAACCTCGGATCTAGAGTTAACTTGAAAAGCATGAATCAAGAATGGACCTAGAAAATAGTATATATAGATGTTCAATCATTTGTAATATAGAGTTAAAAAATGATTGTAGCCACGAAGAGCATCTAAGTAGTAGAAGTGAATTCATGCAAAGTTCATAAACAGATCATATCAGTTCTCAAGAACATAGACAAGGCTACCAATGAGCAGAGACAAGGTATCATTCAATCACTCAAGGTGATTACATATACATTGTAAGCCTCATAGGATCTGTTATCAGCAATTAGAGATTGCATATACCATTAGATCAACATTTATAATGTAGTTTCATTCTAACAAGTGCATCACATCAGAAATCCTTTAGTAGAAGGTGGACTTAACAATTCTTGACAAATATCTTAATAGAGTGCACACTTAACGGTGTTGCTAAAGCTTCAAAAAAAGTAGATCCTAATAGGTCTCCACTCTAATAATCCTAACAGGGTAGATCATCAGAAGTGATCAAATTGTAAGCCTTAACCGGCTCCCTTCTTATCTGCAGATAGTGAAGTTTTGTGGGTGACATCCCCATCGCAGTTTTTACATCCTAACAGGAGTTTTCTGCGATATCATATCTTGTGTTATGTGTTATTTACTTTCATGTATGTTTCTTGAATGTTTACAAATGTAAATAAATTATGTTACGATTTCACATACATAAAGAAAGATGAACAGATAGATAGGTGAATATACAAATCTGATGACACAAAGGTTAATGGGCTAATCACATAAAATTTTTAGAGGTATTGATTCACCCCTCCCCTCTCAGTACATCATTCTAGTAATTCCAACAATTGGTATCAGAGCTAAGTCTCTTTCTTGAAAAGCTTAAAGAATTAAGAGAAAAGATCCAGACAATGGAAAAGTATAGTTTGAAAAAGACTATTGAGAATGAGAAGTTACAAATTTAGATTTACTATGAGCAGTACAAAGAGGCGAGAGTGAGCATGAGAAATTTGTTTGATGAAAGAAATATTATGGCATCTGGGCTTAATGAAAAACATTATCAAGAAGAGGAGATCTCAGATTACTTCAACCCAGCTAAATCAACAACAATAAAAGCATCAAACACATCAGTAGAATAGATCACAAGTCTACAAGAGGTCAATCTACATCTGACAGAGAAAATCAAGATGCTGCAAATTGGTCAAGAGACTCAGATGGTAAAAATGATTGATGTCATGAATGATTCGAGAAAATTTGAATTAGAGAGAACATTGGCTATTGATGATAGGAGGAAAATCATAGAGAAGCTATAAGAAAAAGAATCAGAGATTCAAAGACTTACTGATCATCGCCATGAGATTACCAATCAGATTATTCTTATGAGTCAAGAGGCAAACAAATTAAATATTGAACTGATTGAAAGAATACAGATCATCGGTGAGCTAAGAGAAGAGAATGAAAAGCTAAAGTATGAAGTCAGAATTCAGAATTAGTACAATGAATTAATCAAGAAAGCTGAAGATAGCAATAAAAGAATGGATGATTTCCTTGATGGACAAAGAAGAGTCAACAACTACACAGGTCTAGGGTACACCGACAATGGAGAATCATCTAATCAATCAAATCAAAGGAATTCTTATGCAACTCCAAGAACCAAGAAGCTTTCATGCAATCACTGTGGAAAACTAGGCCACACCTCAAACATTTGCAGAAAAAAAATGAAAGGTATTCCTCACTCACAATCTACTTTCATTGGTAATTGTTATAAATGTCACAAGAAAGGACATAAGGCACATGAATGCAGATCCAAGATGACAAATCCAAATAAGTAAACCTACATGGACAAGTATGTAAGGAAACTCAGGTGCGGAAACAACTTCCTACACTAATCTCTAAAGGAAAGTATTGTGCAAATTCTTTTAAATCCTTACAATTTTAGATTCGTCAACTACTTAAACAAAGATATTGCAAACATATACCATGCATACAGAAAATAGAGAATGACACAATGATTTACCCTGGGGAAAACCTTTCGGTAAAAAACCCCAGCACTCCAAAACCTGCACAATGTATTATCTTCAACACAATGGTTACAACAC
>MU225535.1:46900-66529 GCA_018584345.1 Thuja plicata
TGATTAATCTTATTAGCAATAGTACTTGTGTTGAACCTAAATACAAGTTACACCCAGAAATTGCATCGCAACCTGATGATTCTGGAGCATTCTCCAGAATCCCACCTAGGGTTTTGCTGGTAGAGGATGTAAGGTCCTATATACATTGCAAGATCTCATAAATAGGAGATCTAGACCTAGATAAGTCGTATAAGGCACTATGTGATGACACTGGAAACCTGAAAGAAGAGCACAAGCATCTGAACGTGAAAGGTCTGAAAA
The DNA here is from genome assembly GCA_018584345.1 of Thuja plicata. NCBI lineage: Eukaryota > Viridiplantae > Streptophyta > Pinopsida > Cupressales > Cupressaceae > Thuja > Thuja plicata. The sequence continues at coordinate 47,162 of MU225535.1, forward strand.
ATGCATTACACTTTCCTAGGGTTTTTAAGTCTGAATGGATATGGAAAGTTCTTAGAAGAATGTATAACCAGACATTATGGCTTGATGAGCCTAAACGAATAACAAAAGATGTTATTCATACAGTTACTGGATATCCCACAACTGACAAGCCAAAATCTCAGAAGCACCCATCCAGAAAGGAAGTAGAAGATTTAATAGGTGCAAAATCAGACAACAAAGGTCTCAAGGTTAACACCATCACCGATGAGGAACTTAAGTTTGGTGCATGTGTGGTAGGATATAAAATATTTTAGGCCAGCAAAATGAACAACATAGCAAGCACTGCTATGAGCACAACCTACAAGATCATCAAACAAGGAAAGAAGATGGATCTTTCAGAAATATTATTAAATCAACTTGAGGAGAACATGAACACTATAAGGTCATCAAAGACAAACACTTGTAAGTTTGGTTCTCTTATTATGTGCATATTCTTTTACTTTGAATAATACTTTCCTTCCATAGGCAAAGTAGTATGGGACATAAGCAAACAAGTCACCATACAGATATGTGAGCACATAGAATCATTAGGTACAAATTTTGATATATTAATGAATGAATATTTCAAAGAATTTAAGGAAAAGATGTAAGCAAGAACAAAGATACCAGAGAGTTTGATAGAATAACACAAGGATGATATATGTTTTATAGTAGATACTGATTTTACTTATATCAAACTAGTAGTACCTAGAAAATCTTGGCTATCACCATTGGATTATGAAATCCAAACATGAAAAGCTATAAAATGCATCAAGGCACTATTGAATGAACCAGTGAACATCAAGCAAACAAGATTTGGCACTTATGAAGAAGCCAAACCAAAAATCAAGTCAGATCTTGTTATCAAGAAAATTGTAAACAAGAAGAACAAAATGGTAAATGATTTAACGAAGAAATTGGCAGTTACTAAAGAAGGTGAAGAGGAAATAGAAGGAAAGGAGGAAGAAATCGAGGGCCAATCACCCATCAGTGAAGATACAGAAAAGAGTGATTCAGAGGCTACACAGTCAAATTCACCACCTCCTCCTCCACCTAACAAATCAAGGACAACATATGCTTCAAGGAAAAGAAGCCAAACAGTAAAGGAAGCAACTCCTTCATCGTTGAAGAAAGGGAGAGTGAGAACCTACAAGAGGAAACAAGTCTCACCAAAGGGGAAACAAACCAAAAGGAGGAAGTTGGTTAGAAAAAAATAAGATCTAGATGACTCGGCTATGTATGAAGCTGGCCTAGAAGTACAAAAAAGGAAAGAACCCTTGATCCCTAAAACCATTGATGAAATATGTAAAAACATTTCAGAATCACAATCTATTTCAGATCCTAATATTAGGAAATGGTTTAAATTTGATCCAAAGGATCAAAATAAAATTGAAGATGCTATAATAGCTAAAATGTGCAAACACAATTATGTTCCACTTCAATTCAAGGAATATGAAGTGCCCAAGGAGCTAATAGACATATTGTCTGTAAGATGGACATTTGCACTTCATACAGAAAAGGAGATAAGAGAAAGAGTACTTGTTACTCTTATGCCTTCTGATTCAAAGAAGGAAGAGATAGATGAAATGATGAAAAATATGAAAAGGAGTTCTCACCCAAAATGAGAGCATAAAAATTTCTTAAAGGGAAGCTAATTGAGCTAGATCAGGAAAGCATTAAAATGTGGAGTAAATTACTCAAAAATCCCACTAAGGAAGCTAGCCCAGAGAAAGAGCACATCATCATTAAAGATGCACAGGGTCATTCATCAGTTGAATTGGATAGAGAAGAGAGTGATACAACATGCAACAAGAATAATGAAGTTGTAGATGAGGTATGGCCTGACACTACTCTTGACAAAACACACAGTGAAGAAAGCCAAATTCCACCAAGCCCAACTCATATTGACTTGGATGATGAAGCAGAGGTTACCAAAGAAGAATTGACAATAAAAGGTACCATAAATGAGGATGTCAATTGTGAAACATGGTTGGATAATATCGTTAATAAAATTATAGGAAAAGATCCTATAGAAGAGGTGCAAAAAGATGAAGATGTCATTGTTGCACAAGGTGATACCGACGGACAAGACACACTTACTGACACTGCAGAGGTAAACACTTCGACCAACATACAAATATTGATAGAAGTTATTGATATTAACTCTAGTAAGGAGAAATCATCTAAGAATGATGATAACATACCCAAGGACATGGGTAATGATGAAATTAAAGATGCATCAAACACAAAAAAGGATATAGAAACAAAGATGAAGGATGCAATTGAAACTCAGCAAAAGTTGTCTATTGAAAAGGACAAAAGAGAAGATCCTAACAAGGATGAAACATTGAGAAAGGATGAAGAAAAAGAAAAAGAAAAGAGTGAAGAAGTTAAGCAAGATGATAGCATGAAGGAAAAGGAAGAAAAATCTATTGATACACCCAAGGCCACTGAAGAGACGTCTTCACACAAACAATAGGTGGATTATGAATAGAAGCAACAAGAAGCTTCATCTTCTCAACCTTCACCTACCAAATCAATCCAATCTCAAGATCTACAACTGGTAGTTCACCAGTCCATCTCCCAACAAAAGAAGAAGAAGAAAATAATAAAAAAAGATATCTTGGCTGTAACACTTGATGAGGTGATCAAAATACCCAAGTGGGCTGCATCAACTTTAGATGCTGAAACACTTCAAAAGTTTGGAGTGATATGTCAAAGAAAATCCCTACGGGAGAAAATGAGAAAAGCACATAGGGAAGCCTAAGCATTTGACAAAGCTAGGGATATATGACATCAACTTGTTCCTAAGGTAAAAGTTGAAAATGACATATCAGTCATGGAACAAATTGTAGTTCTTATCGATGCCATCACCACTCAAAGTGTAGATGCAGAGAAGGAAATGGAAGAATGGGGAGAGAAGAAGTATCAACACAAACTAGTTGAGAAGATCAGCCAAGAAGTGGCAGAAAACAAGGTAAAGCCCTCTGAACTAGCAAGTCAATTGGAACCAATTATTGTAGAAGCTATTACCTTAGTTCAACAAGTTTGCACACTTGACAATTTCACAAAAGAGAATGGTGAAAAGTTGTCCCAATTAGATTCAAATCTGACAGCTAGTGCACAAAGTTTAACCTCTGATGCAAATTCAATAAAGCTGCATCATGACAAGATCACAAACATAAATAGGTTAAGACAAGAAATATGAGATGTAGAGACACGATTTAGGAATGAGGTTACCGAGCTGCAGGCTCACATATTTCCAAACCTCACGACTTTGCAACAACACATTACAGATGCAAGGAATTTGATCTCGACCCTGGAGATGTCTGTGGTAGACAACATCTATGATATGCATGTGAGTATATCACTTGAGCACATGGCTCTAGAAAATTTGAAGGAGAAATGGGAGAAGATGATGGAGGAAATTAAAGCCCCACACTCCCACATTTTTGACAAGTTGTAAGTACCTGTGCCTTTATTATCAAAAAAGGAGGAATGAATGCATGTGAATATGTACAATATACTACAATAGTAGAAAGAGGAAAGGACATGTATATTATATGTACATTATACCATATATTTCAGCAAAAAAAAGGAAACAAAAAAAGGGGAAGAAAATTATATGTATATACACTTACACTTACTGGCATATGCATAGGGGGAGTCATTTAATGAATAAAGAAAGAAAACAAAGGAGTATACATAGGTGTACATACTAATACATTGAGTATGTTGCACATATCAATTTTTGATACTAATGTCAAAGGGGGAGATTGATGAAATTAAGTTTTTCCATTAGTATTGCAAAAAAAAAACATAGCAGAGATCATCGTTATAGGCATACCTGATAGATAGCATACTGCCTTACCTGACAAGATGACAATGCTTGTCATGAAAATTCTAATTATAAAATTACCCAACAAGCACTGACAAGTGTTGAAAAAATGACAAAGCATAAAGGACATCACCGACAGTATAGTTTTATGAACATTGCTGACAGAGTAGAAAAGGAAAGGAACCCGATGAATAGTTCAATATAGGGACACTGATAGAGAAGAAGCCTGATAGAGAAAAGAATGAAAGAAACATGACAGACTGACAGAGCAGCCTGAGTATAAGAACCGATAGTCAGTTACAGAACTTGCAAATAGTGGATCTGACTTTCCACGTCAGATAAAACATTGTAATTCTATTTATAGAGTTTTAATTTATTTTAAATCATTACTTGAGGGTCAAGAAAGTATATTGTAATTTTTTTAAAGCATCCTAATAGATCTAAAACATAACTAACTAAAGATCAAGGTCAAGTTGTAAACCTTGGATCTAGAGTTAACTTGAAAAGCGTGAATCAAGAATGGACTTAGAAACTAGTATATATAGATGTTCAATAATTTTTAATATAGAGTTAAAAAATGATTGTAGGCACAAAGAGCATCTAAGCAGCAGAAGTGAGTTCATGCAAAGTTTAGAAATAGATTATATCAGCTCTCAAGAACACAGACAAGGCTACCGACGAGCAGAGACAAGGTATCATTCAATCACTCAAGGTGATTACATATACATTGTAAGCTTTATAGGATCTGTTATCAATAATTAGAGATTGCATATACTATCAGATCAACATTTATAATGTAATTGCATTCTAACAAGTGCATCACATCAGAAATCCTTTAGTAGAAGGTGGACTTAATAGACATTCTTGACAAATCTCTTAATAGAGTGCACACTTAATGGTGTTGCTAAAGCTTCAAATGAAGTAGATCCTAATAGGTCTCCACTCTAATACTCCTAGTAGGGTAGATCATCAGAAGTGATCAAATTGTAAGCCTTAACCATCTCCCTTCTTATCTGCAGATAGTGAAGTTTTGTGGGTGACATCCCCACCATGGTTTTTACGTCCTAACATGAGTTTTCTGCGATATCATATCTTGTGTTATGTGTTATTTACTTTCATGTATGTTTCTTGAATGTTTACACATGTAAAGAACTTATGTTATGATTTCACATACATAAATAAAGATGAACATATAGATAGGTGAATATACAAATCTGATGACACAGAGGTTAATGGGATAATCACATAAAAGTTTTAGAAGTACTGATTCACCCCTCCCCTCTCAATACATCATTCCAGTAATTCCAACAGAAGGTTGTGTGTGTATTAATCATTTTGTAGGGATTGGTCATGACATATTTAAAGATGCCTTCGTGTTGAAGAATTCAAGTAAGTGCTTGAGCAAGATAAGGCATTGCTGCAAGATCTTTGGATAAGGAACAAGTCAATACTATTTTTTGTTAAATACAGTACGCGGATCTAGGACCCACAATGCACTATATTATGGGAGGACTTATTCTTAATGACTCTTATTTCTATTATAAGACATTATGTATCTATAATGATCCTCATTAATAGAGTGATCTTAGATTTAGGGAGTAGTTATAGTTTTCCTTTAAATAAGACGACTATTGTAACTCTTGCGAGGTAGTCGATTTTTCTAAATAGAAGCTTTTGTAGTTGTAATACTATTTTATCTATCCAAGTGTATTTATTTTCCATGAATGAATAGAATGCACAGTTTGAGTTCAATCCTTTTATCTTGATTGTGTTTCTATTCACTCATCCAAGGGGGCCCACTTGGTGAGTGAATTACTTTGTTAGAGTAGGAATAATTTCCATGCTTATTTAGAAGTGAAGTAGAACTTTGTTGTTCCTACAGCCACTAGTAACAGAACTAGTAGATTGTTCCTGCAGCATAGGCGGTTAGAGTAATTCCTACCCATAATTCCTTGTTTTCCTATATTAAACTCATTTACTTGTTAGCATGGATTTCCTGAAGCTCAATGCATTTAAATTTTATAAGATTAGTCATGAGGATTAAGAGAGTTTAAAGCATATACTTTGCATATGCCATTCTAATTTTACGTCCCTGGTCGATAATTAAATGAGATTGAATGATCTAATTAGCAACCATTTAGGGTGTCCAATCCTAAAATAAGCAGTCCAATGCTATGGGTTTCTGAGACAATTGTTTAGCCAATCATTTTTGGCGTCGCTATTGGGGATGGTGTTAATTCAAACTTACCTTGATGTTCATGTTCCCATTTTTTATAATTTAGGACTGAGTTTTATGTAATCCTTTTATGCACAGAAGGAGAGACCATCTTGGGGGATTCCTTCATCGTAATATCCAGCTTGAACCATTTGATATTTTTAATCTTGAACCTAAGGAACCCCAAGTTGAGAGTGAAGAAGAAGAAGAACCATTGGAAAATCCATTTGCTGATGCCCAAGGAGAGATATCTTCACCATCATCCTTTGAAGGATCGCTAAATTTGAATTAGCTTTTTGCTAAACCTGAGTATCAGGACAACCCATTCGCTCTTTTTATTTATCAGCCAAGACAACCCGATCCTCCTCCAAGGATGGCTCAGCCTACCTTTCCTTTCCCCATCCCTACTCAGCGTGGTAATCATAACATGGAAAACATACCTGCCTCTGCACTTCCCAAATTTTATGTCCTTATTACTGAACACCCTGAAACCTTCCTTTTTGAATTTGACATCCTTTGTAGGAGTTATGATTACACAACTGACGCCCATAAGCTAAAATTGTTTCCATTTACTCTTAATGAGACTTCTTTAAGATGGTTCATGGGGTTAGGTCCTAATGCTATAGAGGATTGAGATGCAATGAGAAATATGTTCCTTTATAAATATAAGGAGTACTGTAGGGGTCGTGATTTTTAGGGAGATGACATTTTCAAAATGTCACAAAAGGAGTATGAGATCTTGGAAGACTATATCTCAAGGTTTATGTTTAAATTGAAGCGTAATACATAACATCAGTTGGATGAGCAATCACAAAAACATATTTTCCTAAAAATTTTAAATGATGGAAGTATTGAGGCCTTAGACCTTATGGCGGGCAGAGACACCACTTAGAAGAACTGGGCTGACATAAAGAATATATGTCTGAACTAGTCAAGGGATATTGTGAAGAAAGGTAGAGGACTCAGAGATTTACCTCATAAGTCCAATGGTTTATGAGTTTTCCAATCTTTTGTCTTAAATCAAATAGGACATCATCAATAATGTTTCCACTCAGCTGGATAGCATGCAATCAAGAAGGAAGAAGGAAGACGCAGAAGCTATGCTGGTTGAATTCTGCTCTCACTGCAGAGAAAGGAAAAGGAATTGTAAGTGCAAAATAGTTGCATTTGTGGACACTAATTCAATGCCCACCAAATTTAAAGCTATAGATGAGGAGAATGGAGAGGTTTTCTACGTTTCTCAAAGGTGACCATGGGCTCAAAGACAAGGTATGCCTCAAGACTCCTTGTAATTTTGGTTATAGTAATAGTAGTTAATGGAAAAACCAAAACCCTCAAAATTTTGGCCCTCAAGGACAGAATTGGAATTATAATTGGTCTAACCAACAACCATAGTGTAACCAAACCTATCAGAAACAACCTCCATTTAACCCATAGCAACAACAATTTAACCAATATCAGCAGCTACAACAGAATAACCAATGAAAACCACATGGTAACTGGCAACAACAACCTCAGTGGGGACCCAATCAGCCTAATCAACACCAAGCTATTATGCCTCCACCTCCTATAGACAATAATAACCCTCAGAAGCCAACACAATTGCTTGCACAACCAACTCTAAATCCTAATAACAAGCAGCAAGCTTATTCCCTACAAGTGAATGATATTCACTTAAGATCAGGAACTACATTTCCTACACCTAAGGAACCTATAATAACTAAAGTTGTTGATACTAAGGAAATACCTGAGAGCTAAACCATTGTTGCTCCACCTATTCCACAATCTACACCAGTATTGAAAAATCTACATTATCCACAAAGATTGGTTCAATCAGCACCCTCAAAAGAAAATCCTATTGCAACTAATTTGATTGACCAACTTAAACAAATGACTATTCAAATTCCTTTGTTGGATGCACTCAAATAAGTTCCAATTTATAATAAGTCAATCAAGGAAGCTTGTATCAAGCAACCTGGTAGAAAGAAGAAAGACCTTGACATTGTCCATGTCCTTGGGCAATTTTCTGATCTCATGTTAAATAAAGTTTTAATGCCTAAATACTCTGATCTAGGAATTCCAGTGATTACCATTCATATCAATGGTATACAAATATAGAATGTATTGATTGATTTAGGAGCATCCATCAATTTAATAAATAGGGAAGTTTTGTTGAGACTCAACATCATTGGTTTAAGGGAAACACCTACAATACTCCAGTTAGCTAATAATTCCACTGTTAAGCTGGATGGCATGATAGAAGACATCATTATAATGCTTGATTCCTTGCCCCTCAGATTTCATAATCATGTCACCCAAAGCCACTCTAGGAGTATATTCATTAATCTTAGGAAGACCTTGGCTAGCCACAACAGGTGCTCGTATTGCATGTTGCTCAGGAAAAATGACAATATCTAATGGGATAAATGCCAAGAAACTAACTTTGTATTCTCCAACCAAACCCCAACTTGAACTTGACCAAGTTATCTCGCTTGATCTAGGTGATGCTACCCTTGAAGAAAATTTAGTGCAACAACTCATGGTTATTGGAAGAGATCCATTTATGGTCTCACAAGAGAAAGATGACATACTAGTGGGAATTCTCACCAATCAGTATGGCTCTAATGCATGATCTTGTCATGTTCCTAACTGTTCCCTCCAAACCATACATCCCAAGCAAACCTCACCTAAGCTTCCTGTGGAATCTGATTACCTTCATACCATGTTAACACATGAGATAAAGTCACCCTCATTTGCAGAAATTATGATGCTGGATAAAGTAAAAAAGGTAGAAATTGCCTTAAGCAAAGAGTTGAATGTAAATAAGAACCTCACAACATCTTAGATGACCAGTCTTCTCCAACTTTTGAAAGAAATTCAGCAAGCCTTTGCATGGGACTATACCAATATGAAGGGGTTAGACCATAAGCTTTGTACCCATAGGATTTACATAAGTCCTGAGTCCATACCAATTAGACAAGCCCAGAGATGAATTAACCCCGCTCTGAGAGATATAGTGAAGAGTGAGTTACAAAAACTCCTTAGTGTTGGTTTTTGTTGGCAAGCTGACTCCCAAGGAATATATGACTTATTTTGTGTTGTCATTATGGCAACAAAGTCATATTAAGTTTTGACAACAAACTTAGTAGTGGAAATTGACTAAGTATAGAAGATAATACAGAACAGAGATACACAAATGATCAGAGCACCAGCGCACATGTGTACGGCCGATCTAGACTAAGCACCTTCAGACATAAGCTCTATGATATGTTTTTATGCTTACCCTATACATGCATGGTACAGAATGTCAGTACAGATAAATTACAGAAAGAACAAGTACACTAGCAATTCAGAATACAGAGTATGAAGCTGACTTCAGGTTTTTGATTAGTGTGTAATCTTTTGTTGTGTAAAGGCTAAGCGCCTATTGTAAAATTTTTGTAATCATGTACTAAACATTATTGTAAACACGCTTAAGACAATTTGTTTGGAAGCATTGTGAATGTTGTTTTTGGGCCGACTAAGGTCTTGTTTATAGTCACGTCTATTCAGGCATAAACATATATATATGTAATGAAAAGATATATTTGAAGTGTTGAAGACATGTAGAGAAGAGATATAGAAGAATAGTATAAATATGTCAATATGAGATAGAACCCTTAAGAATATAAGAGCATAAGCACATAACTAGAACTGATTAGACATCTGTGTCATATACAACAGTTCACTTTTGGATATAGTGTATATCTATTCTCGGGAGGTTGTAGCCTTCTTTCTCATTGAGCAGTTAGCTCTTGGAATGTGAGTCCTCACCCCTAACATGGTTGTTTGTAAAAGACTCCTAACAGGGTCAGGACTTTAACTAGGTCATTGTACTTGCATTGTAAAGACTGCTCCTAATAGAGCAAAGGAACTTTAACAGGTTCATTATACTAGTGCAATATTTGTGGGTACTAATTCCCACTGGGGTTTTCCTCTAATCAAGATTTCCCCATAATCATATCATGTGTTATGTGTTCTTGTTTTAAGCTTCAAGTGATTTATAATTGATTTAAATTCAAGTTTCTAAAATAGAATAATTAGTTAAACACTGATTCACCTCCCCCCCCTCTCAGTGTTCCCAACAATTGGTATCAGAGCTCTAGTCCTCTGAGAGAAAGTTTAACCACTTGAGGAGATCATGGATTCAGCAGAAGAAAAACATTTGAAAAATAATCTTGAAGCATCCCTTGAAGATCTAGATAGATCTGAGAAAGAAAATGAGGAACTTAAACTAAAATTTGATGGCTCACAAATGCTTATCAAAAAGTTAAGAAAAGATTTGAAAGATTTCTCTACAAATGATTTGGGTAAAATGGTCAAGAAACTAAATGAAGAAAACTTATCTTTAAAGGATAAGATAGAAGAACTGAATGATTAGTTAACTAATAGCCTAATAGCTATTGAAGAGAAGAAAAAAGAAAATAAATAGCTAGATGAAGAACTCATGCAAGCCAATATGAAAATCTTGGAGTTGGAAAACATCAAGAATAAAATTGAATCTGAATTATCAGGAGCAAAAGACAAGATTGATAAACTATACACAAGTTCTGATATTATTCAATCACAACTTTATGCACAAAAGATAAAAGGTGATACCACTGGTATGGGATACAGTATAGCTCAAATTGAGATCAATTCATTACAAGAAAGAAAGAAAGCTCAAACAGAATCTACAGAAGAAAAGAAAACTGAGAATCATGAAAAGACTAAAGCAGAACCACCAAAAGATAAACACAAGGTAGTCAACTGTACTTGCTATTCTTGCAACAAGCATGGACACTTGGAAAGAGATTGTAAGGATGTAAGACCCTTCAATGGTTATTGTTACTCCTGTAATAAGTTTGGTCATAGGGCTATTCATTGTAGGAAAAATCAAAGAAATTAGTCACAAATAAACCAAAGGAATCAGACTCAATACAATCAAAGAAATCAACCTCAAAGAAACTTGCAGAACATTACATGTCAGATATGTAATTACAATGGACACACAGCCAAGCAGTGCAGCATGATGAATAAAAACATCAGACCTCCTATTATTTCTCACTCATGTGGAAAAGCTGGACACATCTCAAGGTTTTGCAGGTCAAGAACACAAGGACAAGAGAATCCTAAAAAGTCTATGTTTGAAGAATCAGGAGAAGTTAAGTTTGTGGAAGCTAAAGCTAACTCAGATAAAATATGGGTTAAAGTAAAGAAAGATAATGAAGATAACAAGGTAGTAGATGCATCCTTAGTGGATGCACCTTCTACTTCTAGATAATTGACCCTCATGGTCTTAGGGGGAGCTATTTTAGCTCTGAACCCCTGCATGGCTGGTATACTCATCTCTGAGTATGCGCCTTCAAATTCATGTCAGTGATAACAAAAGAATGCAGCATGCATTCACCCTTTGTCTATACTTCATTCAGAATAAAGTTTGAAAGTCTCAGTAAAAGCACTTACGACATTAAATGCGGAAAAAATTTATATAAATCGGTGGATTGATTGATTATTCTCATTGTTTACATTTGAGATTGTAAAATTTATAGAGCACAAAAGCACTAAGCATAAAAGCATCCAAAGGTATCGATTTTATCAATTTTTGAATAGATTGCAAGTTGAAATAGAACCCTAGGAGTCACATCATTTCAAATTGTCATGAAACCCTAATTAATCAAGTTGCAAGTAAGTATGGCAACCCCAGTTGTATTTGACATTGCTGAAAGGAAGAGATTTATCTTTAAGAAGCATCATTCAAGTCTATACTAGATGATGTTGAAGGAGCATTCTCTAAGACTTCGCTAGGAGTTGTACATGTTGAAGACATTCACGTGTACATCTACTGCAAGAAGGAAATAGTTGGAGACAACAACATAGAAACTCTTATGGGTTCAATGATGAAACCAGACTACTCATTCAAGGATGAACATGTGCATCTCTTTGATAACCCTATCTTTGAGTATTCTAATGCGCACGATTTATATGAGCCAGAATGGGTTAAGATACTACTAAGCAGGATACATGATGACCTATATTGGATTGGTGAGGATCATATCCGCATCACTGCAGACCTAATTCATGAAATGATTGGACTTCCTAAGATTGGACGAATTCTTCCTACTGGAAAGGATGTTAAGAATCAGGTTGAACAAGTTTTCTTATCTAAAAGTGATAGGCACAGCATGACTGTCAATCCTATCAAGGATAATGACATCAAACTACTCACTATGATACTTGGATACAAGTTTCAGCAGGAAAGAAGACTGATTAGTGTGTCCGCAACAACAAAATCTGGGAGCAATAAGGATAGTGAGAGATAACACTCAGTACAATCTCTATGAACTATTGCACGCATAGCTGATTGAGAATATCAAGGCTATTAAGCATGAAAAGAGAAATATATTCAGGTTTGGCTCTTTGATCATCTGCCTGTACTTCCACATTGTTGGTAAAGTTTCAAATCTTTACCTAGATAGGAGTAAACCTACTATGTCTCAGATATCACTAAAAGATACATCAAAGAGTAGTGAAAAAGATACTATGGACATGGATATCAAAAAATTCAGGATCAAGATGTAGAAGAGGTTCAGGATACCTGAGAGGATAGTCGAGAAATACAAAGACACCATATGCTTCACGGTGGAAACTGACTATACTTGCATGGAGGTAGTTGAGCCTAGAACAAAATGGATTCACCCACTTGGTTATGAAGTTGAAGAACATGTTTTGGAAGGTTATGCACAAGTCCTCCTATCTGAGCCCAAGGATCCCAATGAACCTAGATGGGGTACTTATAGAGAAAAGACAAATCAAGTTGATTCTGTCTTATACAATGCTGACAACAAAAGGAAGGCATCAAGGATTACTTGAAATATCTTAAAAGTTCATGGTGTTACACAAGAAGACCTAGACAGAGCTAGGGAAGCTAAGATTGCCAAAGAACTTGAGAAAACTCCCATTGAAGTAAAAATAGAAAAATATGATGATATGCCCAAGAAGAAGAAGAAGAAATCAAATGAAGACACATATGCGCCATCAACCACCATTGATCTAGAATCTTCTCCACCTTCTGTACCCAACAAGTTAACTAGAAGGAAGAAGCAAGTTCCTACAAATCATCCATCCTCAAGGACCATGAGGAGCAAGGTAATGAACACACAAGCCCCTCCTAAGGTAGGATTCAGGCCTAGTCTAACAGTCCTAAAGAATAGAATTGTTAATAAAGGAAGACTAGAATCTATCAAGAATGTCTATGATAAGTATCAAGAGATAGACAAATCAGAAATTCATTCTATGATCATCTCTGACATGATTAAGTTCAAAATGACAGTATTGGAACTCAAAATAGTCATACCAGAAAAGGTATGGAACATACTTGATGTATTAAAGAGGCAAGCAATTGAAGAGGATATGAGGATAAGAGAAGAAACATTGGATAGTCTTCTCTCGGTATGCTGGCATGATGAGAAAACCATTCTGTTGGATTTAGTAAAGCCTCACCTAAGAACCAAAATAAGAGTTCTCCATATCATGAATAAGGAGTATGATCTGGTTGGTGAAGAGACTCAGAAAGCATTTGAGCGGGTATTTCTAGATAGACATATGTATCCTTCAACAACACCTATAGCAAAGGCAACTCTAGTTCCTCCCAAACAGGTTACAGAACCAGTGATTAAGAATGCACCTAAGACAGGTCCATAGGTTTCAGCGCCCTTAGTTTCAATAGCTTCTAATACAATAAAAGATTTAGGAGATACTATAGTGATTGATGATATCAATTTATCCATGACCGCTTCTGACAATGATATGGACAAGGTTGAAAAAACATTTGTAAGCACTGAAGAGACAAAGGAGGTATGCACTGATGACACATCTTTACAACAAGATGAAGTTCCCTCTAAATATTCAACAAATTTGAATAAAGAGGAAGTTAATCAAACTAATGAGACACTAGTCATGGAGATCCCAGTAAAAATTGAATGCATGGATACTAGTTAGGATACTATATTCACACCATCCATTCAACCATCTACTTCATTGTTGTCAAGCTTAACTCCTGACTCAACAATTCTGGATGCATTGGGAGAAGAAGAATTGATCAAGATTAGTGTCCTAGCCATGGAAAAAGACAAAGACTAACAAGCTATGAGAAACCCACTCTATTTGGAATCAGTGAACATTCTGAATGATCTAGTGCCTGCAGACAAGAAAGTGGCTAAAATTCAATCAATTGATGATGTAGATAGTATCCTAACAAGCTTCAAACCACACTTTACAAGTTTAGTAGACTCAGCTACTAGAATTGTAGAAGATGAGTAGAAAAAGGAAAGATTGAATAAACTAGTAAAGAATTTTTCCTTAGATTTAAAGTCATTAAAGATTGTTCAGACAATGTTGAAAGAGTTGGCATCAAAAGGCAGAAAGGTTATAGCAAATTGCATGGACAAAGGCAAACTCACTTCTGAACATATCAAAAAGATAGAAGAGGCAAATATCTTGGTTGATAACATTAGAAAATTAGTTGAAACATCATCCCAAGACATAAACATCTACAACAATATCTATCAAGGTCAGTTAGATAAGATAGAAAAAGCTAAAATGGAGATCAACAAGATAAGGATCAGGCAGACTCAACTGAGAAATGCACTTGCGCCCTCCTTAGCAGTTCTAGATGAGAACATTAAATAGATTGATGCAACCATTTCTACATATGATCAAGGACCCAGCATGGATTTGAAAAAGATGGAAAATCTCACATATACCTTATGCGCCCATCTACAAACAATTGATGCACTAAAGGCATTCTGGCAGTAAGAGATGAAAAAATTGCAGATAGCCTATCAATATGTATACATGGAGTAAGTATCTAGAGACTTACAATTTTGACACCTTTGTCATTAATGTCAAAGGGGGAGTAATGTATGTATGAGGAGTAGTGTATATATATGCAAATAAATATATAGTATATGCTAAGAGAAGAGAATATAAAGTTTTTGGTGTTAGCCAATTTTGAGTAACTTGGCCACATTCCTTTGTTGCCATTAATGACAAAGGGGAAAATTGTTGTTAAGCTCACTCTCAGGGAGTATATGACTTATTTTGTGTTTTCATTATGGAAACAAAGTCATATGAAGTTTTGACAGCAAAATTAGTAGTGGAAATTGACTGAGTATAGAAGATAATACAGAACAGAGATACACAGATGATCAGAGCACTAGCACACGTGTGTACGGCCGATCTAGACTAAGTGCCTTCAGACATAAGCTCTATGATATGTTTTTATGCTTACCCTATACACGCATGGTAAAAAATGTCAATATGGATAAATTACAAAAAGAACAAGTACACTAGCAGTTGAGAATACAGAGTATGGAGCCGACTTAAGGTTTTTGATTAGCGTGTAATCTTTTGTTGTGTAAAGGCTAAGCGCCTATTGTAATAATTTTTTAATTATGTACTAAACAGTATTGTAAACACACTTAAGCCAATTTGTTTGGAAGCGATGTGAATGTTTTTTTTGGGCCGACTAAGGTCTTGTTTATAGTCGTGTCTATTCAGGCATAAACATATATATGTAATGAAAAGATATATTTGAAGTGTTGAAGACATGCAGAGCAAAGATATAGAAGAACAATATAAAGATGTCAATATGAGATAGAGCCCTTAAGAATATAAGAGCATAATCACATAACCGGAACTGATCAGACATCTGTGTCATATACAGCAGTTCACTTTTGGATATAGTGTATATCTATTCTCAGGAGGTTGTAGCCTTCTTTCTCATTGAGCAGTGAGCTCTTGGACTATGAGTCCTCACCCCTAACAGGGATATTTGTAAAAGACTCCTAACAGGGTCATGCCTTTAACCAAGTCATTGTAATTGCATTGTAAAGACTGCTCCTAACAGGGCAAAGGAACTTTAACAGGTTCATTATACTAGTGCAATATTTGTGGGTACTAATTCCCACCAGGATTTTCCTCTAATAAAGGTTTCCCCGTAATCATATCATGTGTTATGTGTTCTTGTGTTAAGATTCAAGTATTTTATAATTGATTTAAATTCAAGTTTCTGAAATAGAATAATTAGTTAAACACTGTGTTGACGGGACTCTTGTGACCAGGTCCGCCAACAGAGGTAAGTTGTCATTGGGTACCGGGGTACCGGCCAACTTCGCTTGTAAAGGTTGTCTGAGGAAATGAGATTCCCTGGGCCTCCAAGCACGTGAGAGTCAGGTCTTGATAGTGCAGGGCTTGGTTGGGAGATGTGACTATTTTTCGAGGGGGATAGCTGGTTATCTTCAACTCGTCAACTCTAGGGATTCAAGTAAGTGGGGTTTCTTGCAAGCGTGCATTCATTTTAAAAAATAAAATTCAAAAGATACTGTAGAGTTAGAAATATTTCATCTACCTATAGTTATACTAAATGTTCAAGACATCAACAATGCTCTAACACACTACACTAAATACTGAAGAAATACACAACCATCAGTTCATATTTTATCAGTAGCAGAAGGAAAGGAGGTCATTAATCTACTTTAAGAATTAGAGCAAAGGACATAAAGAACACAAAGCATAAAATACCATTAACCTAGAAGACAGAATGCCAACAAAATCATTGGGAGAATTCTTTCTTCTTCATTAACATCTCTTCTAGCAAGCACTGGTGCGTGGTACAATGGGGGATCCAAGGGAGCATCTAACTACTTAAAGCTCGGAAACTATGGAGCATTGAGCTTTGCAAATAAGAACTGAGAAAACCAAATTGCCATTAACTATGGACTGCAAAATCATTAATGTTTCTGACCCTTGGAATGAGGTCAGACTTATTATTTATACACATCTTTCGATCTAACCCTAACCCTAACTTATTTTACACTTTACAATAAAATACATTATCCAGTGGCCGGTACTACCTGCACCACTCTACAAAAGGCCTTGAGATGGAAAAGGCCTGACATGTCAGAAGAATGAGACAAGAAAGATGAAGTGGAAGAATCAGCCTCGAGACAAGAGCTAAGAAGGAGAAAGAAGAAATATGATCCCCCAGGGATTGAGGCTACATGCCTTATAAATGGGAAAAGTGGCACCCTGTCTCCGATGCGCCAGGTGTATCTTTGAAGTGGCACCTTGGGAAGACCATCTGTCAGAAACCTCCTATCAAACTGATGTGCCTTTGATGTAGTTACCCACATTCTGACAACCTTTATTAACTACCTTGAAAGTGATCGGTCGACATTCGGATCTGAGACACAGGTCATATAAAGAATTTAAAAATGTGGGCTCCGGAACTCCAGGATCCGGGAACATGCGTTCCAAAAGAATAAAGAATACAAAATATGATGTCAGGCCAAATTCTCCCAAACCCGGAGAACTTTATTGACTTACATTTTCTCCCAAGCCCCTAACACTTGGCTAATACTCTCCTCGTCTATGCTCTGGATGCTACTCCATCTGCTATGGACAGCCTCCATTGCTTCCTCAACCTCTCCGGCCCTATTTAGGAATTTGTTCACCATCTTGATGGTGTCATGTGACCGAATCATGGTCTTTGACAACTGGGATAACTTTCCTTGACCAAAATCTCCACCTAGCGGATACAGGGATTACATCCTTTCGTCAAACTTACTGAGGACATAGTCCTTTAGGGTACACATTCCGGTGGTGAAGGGATCAACTTGTGATACCCTGACCATGAATGTCTTGAATAAATTCAAGGGGTATTGAGTAGTTGTTAATTTATATTTTAAGGTCTTATCTAGTTCTTTGCAAACCTCAATTTTTAGGGCAAGTCTGGAGTACTGACCCTGGAGGGAATCATATGATTCTTCTCCCAAAATGCTGGACTCTGTGGCAAATTCTTCTCCAATGTTGCGGATCTCCTTCAACCCGACCTTCCATTTTTCATATTTATCTAAATGTAACTCCCATACCTGAGTGCAGCTTCTTTCATGGCTAAGGGTGAGATCTATCCTATAAAAATCTGGGAGGGACGCTACCAAAAATTCTCTCATCACCTTTATTTTCTTAGCTGCCTAGCCGTCCACTACTTGCGCCTTTTTCTTCATCATGTGCAGTGAGTCCACGTCGCCCTATGCAAGTGACAATCCAGAAGAAGGGGTCCCAGGGTGGACTTCAGCTAAGGGTTGTGTTAGTTTTGTTAGAAGTGCAAGGAGATTAGCATTTGTCTCTCTTTCCTCCTGCAGCTTCTGCCCCTATTTTGCATACCAGGCCTCTATAGCATTGGTAGCTTCCTTGAGTAAGTCAAGTTCTCCTTGCTTGTCCCTTTTACCCAGCTTGACCTCTATTATATTGTAGTCTTCAGGCCTTGCAGCCACTGCATCTGTATTCGTCAGGGGTGTTGCGATGACCGCAACTGTACTACCTGTTGGGTTGGTCTGGAGAGTATGGACCACCCGTGCCTTCTTGGGCTTCTTGGTTTCAGAATTTTTGGCCATCATCTCATCCAATGAAAAAGGAGTGCCCTTAGGTGCCGCTAGAGATTTTATTTTCTTTGTTTCCACCAATCGTTGGGGCAGCTGGGGCGTCCTTGCTGCCAATTCCTGCTCACTAAGATTTACCTCTGAATCTGGTGGCGCACTTCCTGAGTTTAAATTTTCTTCTAGCTCCTTTTCCTGTTCTTGTTCCAGTTCCTTTTCTACTTCCTTTTCTCTGTGACCTTCTATATTTTTTTCCATGCTGGCGTCTTCTACAAAGTCCTCTGAGATCTTTTCCCCAGTTTCCATCTCTGTATTCTCAGGGACTTCATCTTCCTTGGTGTCAGTGGCAATTTCTTCTTTCTCCTCTTCTGGGACCTCCTGGTCCATTGGCTGTTGCTGTTCTTGGGCCATATCGGCCTCATTTACTTCAACATTCTCCTCCTCCCTAAGGATATCCTCCGGAGGTGGGTGGGGTCGTTGGCCAAAGTTTAGCAAGGCGATAGCTATTACGACCTCACCAAAAGTGCTCTGGGGCACTTGGTCACCTGAAGTCTCCAAAGGCACCTGGAGTGTGATGGTTGGAGGTACGGTTGTTCCCTAGGGTCTGGGTTCTCCTTCCATCAGGGGCTCATCTATAGGTTGCCTTGGCATATCCATGGTCCTCTGGACCTATGGTTCTTCCTGCTTAGGCTCAGTGTTTTCCTCCCGAGCCTCTTGTTAGAGTAATCTTTAGTAATTACTCTTTAGTGCTTAAGTTAGACTTAGGAAAGTTTCCTTTTCTGAGTTAGTTTCCCTTTTAGGGTTTCGGTATCCTTTATAAGGATTGATCGGCTTTCATT
>MU225535.1:68389-89548 GCA_018584345.1 Thuja plicata
ACCCATCTTTCCTGCTTTCTGCAGTAGTTTAGCAGTTTTTCTTCTCCCTAAGTTACACTTAAGGGGGGGTGTTAGAGTAATCTTTAGTAATTACTCTTTAGTGCTTAAGTTAGACTTAGGAAAGTTTTCTTTTTTGAGTTAGTTTCCCTTTTAGGGTTTCGGTATCCTTTATAAGGATTGACCGGCTTTCATTTCATAAGGAGATTGTATTATTTTCATCATTGTGTTAATAGAAGATAATTTCTTTCACAATGGGTTTGCAGTCTCTGGCCTATCGGCCGCCATAGCTTTCTGGATCCTTCTCTCTTCTGTCTGTTTTATTCTGTTTGTAATAGCTATGCATGCAGGTGTTCTTGGTTGTATTGATGTTCATCAATCTTAATACCTCTTGCTTTGATATATCCTTTTTTATGGGGAGTTCTTCTTCTATAGGGGCCTCCTTTTCTCGAGCCTTGATTTCCTTTACTACGGTATCAATGCCTTACCAGATCTCCAGAAGCTCATCTGTCAAGAATGTGTCATCGAAATCATCATGTGGCAGAGAGGAGTTGGAGATATTTTCTGGTTCAGAGGAATCCAAACTTATATCTACCGGGGGCTTCTCAAGCATACCAAGAGGAGAAATTGGTATGGGGATCACTGTTGTTTTCTTTTTCCTTATGAGAGAAGCCCCGGTGTCCAAAATTTTGGAATACTCTGCCTCAACAAAAGTCTATCTACTCATCATATCTGCCAACGAGGGAGGTCCCGTTGGGCAAGCAGAGGTCACTAGAGTGACCGGGAGGCCGGCGGCTACTTGCATGCTAATTTGTTGGCTAGCCAACTTCGCTGATTCAATCTAATCATGTAATTTTTTCATTAGGAGTGTGGGGATCTAAGGGGGTGCCTTGGGCACCGAGACTCCCTCCTTTTTCTTTTCCTTTACTCACACTTGGTCCAACGGGCATGGTGGATGAAGAAGGTCCGGCGCCGGCTGAAGAAGGGACGACCTTCTTGACCGCTACTTTCTTGCAGGTGCTTTTAGGGCATACCTGGGAAAAATATTTGTGTCTTGCCTCTATGATGGGGTAGCATACCCCTTCAATTGTCAAATCCTCTTGAGTGGCACAATCCACTGGAGGGAGATCCAATTTATCCTATCCCTTCTCTTTGTATGCTGGATCTTCCAGCAACCCGCCGTTATTGAAACCCTTCAGGAAAGTCTGAAGGTTTAGAGCCTCCATGAGCCCTTTGCTCATTTTTCTATGCTACTAGGCCCTGAGATCAAAGTTGTCTTGGCAATCTGCCCAGAAATCTTTAATATCATCTTCATGTGTGGGGGATGCTCTTGGTAGTGCGAGGACAATTTTTCCACGGGGGTCATAGTTTTTCTGGGTATGGTTGAATTCAACCAGCCCCAACCCTTTCAACTCATTAGCCGCCTCCCAGGCTATGGTGAGGATGCATGTATAATCCCCACAAGAAAAGGGGAATGGGACATTAAAGACCTTCTTCACTATGAAGAGGGCATGTAGGTCCATCATTTGCCTGCATAATTCCAAAAGAATAATCATATCCCCGTAATACCGGGGAAGGAGGTAGGGCTTCCCATTGAATCCTATCACCTTGATGTATGTGTGATGATTGAATTGAATGAAATATCGGCCATAGGAGTTGACCAGTGCCATTTTTGCCTGTGAGAGGCAGTACATGGAATCTCGAGTAAGTGTAAGAATGTTATGGTAAACGAAGGCATCATTTACCCGACAAAAATTCTAGAAGCTTAGCTCCCACTGTAACTGGGGATAATGATCCCAAGGTGTAACCTTTCCCAGACTGTTCCTAAGCTCTCCAACTATTCCAAGGCCCTGAAAAGCCAGCCTATGCTGTGCCAATGCCCATAGCACATACGATGTCATATAAAATTGTGAATGTTGGGCAACGGTCTGCATCTGAGTATCCACATAATTTGATATGATCACCACCCAGTTGAAAGACCTACTATGTGTTGTTATGTAGTATAATAAATAATACATCCACACTGAGAATTCTCAAGCGTGGGACCATCTGAAGATTCTGCACAAAAATATTATACCTGCCTAAATGGGCTCCGTGAAGTCCCTACGGGGAATTTTCAATTTCATTCTCTTATAGTCCCGCTTCGGAGACTTTAACCAGTGATTATTGAGATGTTGCTAGGAAATGATTTCGGCCTCACCAAATTCCTTTAGTGAGTTGGCCCTAGTGATTACTATGGACCCCTTGAATTGTGGAATTCCCAACCTGAAAGAAAAGGTGGGAGCATCTAATGTGACGATTGTGGCAGGATATTATAGTGGTTCGGGGTCTGGAAGAAACACTGAATGAGTGGTCAGATTATACAATACTACCAGCTACCTGATAAGTTTGGGGGACTGCACCGTGCACAGAAAATTTGTGGCCTTGATGATGCCAGAGGCAGCTAAGCAAGTGGCAATTTTATCCCCTTTCTCTTTCAACCTATAAATGGTCTGGATTAGACCTTATAGTGTGGCCCAACTCCTGGGGTCTGGATCTGTTATTTCTTGAACCTTGGAGTCTATTTTAGACCCCGCAATACCTCCATCTGTCAGATACTTGGAGGTTAATGGCAACTTTGCCAACATTCTTTCCAGCTTTAATTTTGTGGCTGCCCGGGTGGAAGTAGTTGGTAATTTTGGGCTATCAAGAGGTGCAAAGTCATTAGACATTTTGAATCAGCTTATCAACAACCTGCAAGACCCAAAAACTGTCAGAACATACAAGGATATGAAAAACTCTGGGAGATTTTCTATCAACCCACACCTATCAAGAAAATGTTAGCGCATATATCAAAAGTCCCAGAGTACCTAAAAATGAGCATAACTTAAGCATTCCAGAGTATGTGGACACAGTGACAAGAAAAAGGGCAGGATATAAAATCCAGTTGGGAGTCTGGAGCCCGAAAAAACTAGCCATTGCCAAAGTGACTGACAACAAGCCGTATTCTAGTTGACATGCACCGGTATATGGGAAAATGGCAGGCGACGTAAAGATAGTTATGGCATTGATTAGGACAAGTGGGCCAACACGGGGAAAAATTAAATTCCAAGTTCGACGCATTTTAAATTCCATACATGGGAAATTAATCCCACCATTAATGTGACAAGATAGAGGAGAGAGAAAGCTACCATGGTTTGAACCAGCGAGGTGCCGAGTTCAAACCGTGGTGACCTTGTCTCATCGAGCTCTATCCTGTCAGGCTGGAATTCATGACAGAGTGCAAAGAACTTGACACTCGAAAGGATATACATAGCACATATATACAAAATATACACAAAAAGTATAGGAGGGCCGAGGGCCGAAGTGTATATACATAAAATTATAGAAAATATACATCATATACAAAACACAGAGCAGCTGAACAAAAATGTGGAATGACAACCCTAACAAAACCACACAGAAAATGTACAAAATATACAATATCCTACACTACACAGAGGGTGGACAACCCTCTAGCGAAGCCAACCCACAAGCGGGTGATGAACCAAATGATAAGGATGCAGAGCAAAAATGCAAACAAAGCGAAGCAGAAATAAAACAAAAGTAGAAAATGAAGGAAAGAACCAGAAGCACCAACCTGGAATCCAAAGAATGGCGAAGGGAAGAAGCACTAGACCACTCTATAATAGCTTTCACCTCCAACATCACGCACATCTACTGAAGATCACTTCATTGTTACTCACTAAGTTTAGAGAAGCATGCACTCAATTCTCGTTCAAAGTGCTTATGAAGTCACTCTAAAATTGCCTAAGTGTTTTGATCACAGTAACTATGAAAATGACAGGTAAATCCTATTTATACCCGAGCTAAAAGCAAGTTATCCTTCTCTCCAAAAACTCCAGAATAGGCAAACTTTTGGACCCCGGGCCTGGGGATTCTGTGCGACCATACCCTCTTAGGAAAAGAAGACATCCTGACAGAGAATCCCAGAGTTTGGGATCCAGCTTCTGGAAAAGAAATGACCAACTTCGGGACTAGGTCCCGGAGACACGAGGAACAAAAACACAAAACAAAACCAACACCATGGGAAAGAAAACCCAGAGAAGGAAACAAAAGGAACAAATGCAAATAAAACAAGGCAAGAGCCAAAATAAAAGCAAAAACAAAGGGGGACCCAACATTTTGCACACAAAATGTAGGTATGGGGATGCAGGGCATAACACACTGATTCACCCCCCCCCCCTCTCACTATTTCCAACAGGTTTTATATATCCTATTTCTAACGGCCAGTGGTTTTCTCCTTTAGTGNCACTGATTCCCCCCCCCCCCCTCTCACTATTTCCAACAGGTTTTATATATCCTATTTCTAACGGCCAGTGGTTTTCTCCTTTAGTGATTGTTCCAAAGAAAGGGGGGAAATGGAGAGTTCATGTGGACAATAGGGAGCTTAACAAAGCCACTAAAAAGGATCTCAATTACCTTTCATTGACCAAGTACTTGACAACCTCGTTGGTAAAAAGTATTTCTCATTTCTAGATGGTTTTAGTGGATATAACCAAACCCAGATATCACTAGAAGATCGGGATAAAATAAAATTCACCTATCCTTGGGGAACATTTTAATATTCGGTCTTGCTATTTGGATTGTGCAATGCACCTGCTACTTTTCAGCGGGTGGTAATTAGTATTTTCTCTGACATCTCTACTGACTATGTGGAAATATATATGGATGACTTCACTACATATGGAACCACATTTGAGGAGGTGCATGCTAACCTAGAGAAAGTTCTCAAAATATGTCAGGAGTATAACCTCTCCCTTAACAGTGAGAAGTGCTACATGATGATGGAAGAGAGAGTTGTTTTAGGACATTACCTTTCATCCTTTGGCATTCAGGTTGATCCTGCAAAGATTGAGGTCATCAGAACACTTCCAACTCCAGTAAAATAGAAGGATGTCAGTAGTTTCCTTGGACACATTGGTTACTACAGGAGATTCATTAAAGACTTTAGCCAACTTTCAGCCCCATTGTACTTCTGTTGAAGAAAGAAGTGGAGTTTGAATGGATAGATGACTGTGAATTGTCATTTCAGCAGCTAAAAGATGTTCTAACAAAGACACCTATCCTTAGTAGAATTGACTGGAAGCTACCATTTATATTCACACTGATGCATCTGAACATGCTATTGGAGCGGTGTTAGGACAAAAGGAAGGTACAGTTGAGTATGTTATTTATTATATTAGTAAAAAATTACAAGGTGCTGAACTGAACTATACTGTCACTGAAAAAGAATTGCTAGTAGTAATCTATGCCCTCAATAAATTTAGACATTACATTAGTGGTTATGAAGTATTTGTATACACTGATTATTCAGCCATCAAATACTTGATGAACAAGCCTGCCAACACCGGTAGGTTGGAAAAATGGTTACTCCTTATGCAGGAATTTGATGTGAAATCATTGATAAACCAGGCAAAGCTAATGTGGTGGCTGTCTTCTTATCTATATTACAAGTTCCAGATGATCCTACAATAATTTATGACAGCTTCCTTAATGAGAACATGTTCTCTATTAATACTTACAATCCATGGTATGATGACATTGCCAACTACCTTGCTACAGGAAGGACACCACCTCATTTCTCTCCTATAGACCACAAAATTCTAGTTGAGAAAAGCTTAAAATTTTCATGGATCTCAGGATTTATGTTTTACATAGGTCCTGATCAGGTCACCAGAAGATGTATTCGAGAGGATGAGACTTATGACATCCTTAGGTCTTGTCACAATGAACCGTGTGGTGGCCATTTTGCAGCAAACCAGACCGTATACAAAATCTTGACAACATGATAATATTGGCCTACCCTCCATAAGGATGAAGCTAAGCATACAAGGCACTATGATAGATGATAGTGCATGGGACACCCAACTAGGTTAGATGAAATTCCCTTGTAGCCTGAGGTGGTGGCGAGACAATTTGACAAATGGGGCATCGATTTCGTTGGACCTATCAAGCCATCTTCTCACAATAAGTCATATATCTTAGTGTTTACTGACTATGCAAAAAAATGGGTAGAAGCTAAAGCAATGCGACATGCCAGAGATCATAAAGTAGAAAAATTTCTATGTGAATATATCTTTACCATGTTTGGAGTACCTTGTGAGATAGTAATAGATCAAGGTGTATAGTTTAATTCTAATCTTATCACTGAATTGATGCATGAATACATAGTGAGACATGGTAAATCTTCACCATATCATCCCCAGTCCAATGGATAGAAAAAGATAAAAAATAGGGAAATTGAAGCAATTCCAACCAAAACAGTTGTTGTTCACAAGGACTAGGCTACCCACCTTCCTGAAGCCATTTGGGCTTATAGAACAATATGGAAAAAAAAACTAGTTTCACCCCTTCTGAACTGGTTTATGGAAAATCTACATCTATGCCTATCGAGTTTCAACACAAGACTCTCAGGATGGCATTGGAATTATACATTGACCTTACCAGGGCACAGGAGGAATGAATATTGCAGCTGAATGGACTGGATGAGTATCAGAAATCTGCACTTCACAATACTAAATTGGTTCATAAGTAGAGGATGAAGTGGCATGACAAGTTCATCAAGGAAAAAAAAATTTCAATTGGTTCTTGGGCCCTGCTATATGACTCATGCTACCAGCGTACCCCAAGTAAATTTTAGACATAGTGGCTAGGACCTTATGAGATAGTTTCAGTGTTTGACAATGGAGCAGTTCAACTGTCTACTATTGATCCTGTACAATTCAAATTGCTTTTTAATGGTCATCGACTCAAGATCTATCACAAACTATTGAGTCAAGAAGAATTCCTATAGCAGTTCCATCAACATGATGAAAACAACACTCCTGCAGCAGAAGAATTTGGGTCTTCCACCCAGATTTCCACTAATCCTTGATTTCTATCAAAGATTCCATAATAAACATTTCACTTCATGTGAAATTATTTCTCCGTAAAAACAATTCACCTCACCTCCTCTCTCTACCATTTTTTCCACACCATTGTATCACTCCATCAGTGCATGTCATATTTTAGAACAATCTTCCTGCAACGCTTACCATGTTTGTGACACATACCTTTGTTCATATTTTATTTTATTCATTTTTATTAGGATTACGTGTTCTTTTAGTTTTTACTCTTGCACGACTTGGCCTGGTGGGACCCATGCCTTAAACTTAGTTGGGGGAAGGGGAATATTCCATATTTTTCAAACTTAAACATTAGCATGTAAATGATGAAAATGCATTTCTTATCTTTTTGAGATGACTGTCGTCATGTTTTAAATAGTCTGTCATTCCATTATTACATCATCATGATTGAAAGGAATTAAAAGATATTAAAATTTGGAGTTTAATTTATGATTATATGTTCATGTCGTGTCCGAGGTAGTAGGCCTTGACACAAGCGAAGGTATTATGAAATATCATGCATTAAAATAGTTTTAATTTCCTGGAGTAAATAATATTATGCACTCTGTTTTTCTCATCTGCAACACTTTGAGTCCGTAAAATTTTGAATCTTGATTTTCTATTTTAGTGCTTCTGTAAAAAGCTTCTACAAAATTTTTATGTTTATAACAATGGAAGGTGATCTTCAGAGACATGAGCCAGCTGATCATAGAGTTTTACTGGGAGATTTATCCAATCATGAAATGTTCCAAAGAAAAGGTTGGTTGAATTACTAAATGAGCCTCAATGGTTTTGACAAGGAAATTGCTCTGCAGTTTTTAAATACTCTGCAGAAAGGGTTTGCAGTGGTGAAAGGGTTGAGAATTGAGTTTACAGAAGACATTGTGGTGGAAGTGACAGGGTTTCCATAGGAAGGTGAGAAATGGACTAAGGGACCTTGATTTACGCTCAGTTAGGGCACAGTTCACCTTTCATGGTGATCCACAGTTAGAAAATGACAAAAGGCAAGGCATTTTAAGGATATCATTTCCCTTGGATTATATCTAGCTATCTTCATTTATCATACAATATTTTTCCTGTGAATGGCACTACAAATATCTACACAGTCTACATTTCAAAATCCTGAGCAATCTCCGCGATGACAACAGACCGGTAAATTTACCTAACTTTTTGTTTAATATTATGAAGAAACAAGCTTCTTTGGTCTAGTCAGGAAAGGATCAGTCAGTTTCTCATCATTTCTTATTTAGATTAATTGTGGAAAGAGAGTTGAAAAAGAAAATGGTAGGAACTTGGGATGAATTTTTAAAAATGGATGAAATAGAGCCTAGAATGGTTGACCCTAGAGGCCAGGGTATAGGGAGAAGGGAGAACATAGTAACAGGGGTTTGTAAAATAATTCAAAGAAAAAGAACCATTCCTGAAGCTTCTTCATCTAACCCTAAACCGCCTAGGAAGAGATCTTGTGACATTGGTACTCCTATTTCCAGTAGGAAGAAAAGTAAAAGCAAGAAAGCTGATGTTATTCTTGAAACCCCACCTTCTGTAAAAACTAGGTATACCTCTAGGAAATACAAAGATAAAACCCTGGAAACTGAAGAAGTAATTCCAGTGCAACAGCCCAGCAATGAGAATGATAGTGACAAAGCCGATGAAACCTTTCTCTCACATGAGGAAGAAACACCATAAAACCTCCTATAAAAACTACGGAGGAAGTGTGTACCAGCAGGAGGAAATGCAAGAATCCTCCATGCTCTTCCAAAGCCCCTACTAGAAGAAGTGCAAGGCTTTCTACAAACATCAACAAGGATGTTGAGTCTCCTATTCAAAATATTAATATAAAATCTTCTGAATCTATGGAGAGATCCTCTTCTGAGACAATGGTTCAGGAAAATGCAAATAGTGACATGGTTTCCCATAATAAGAATTTAGAAGTAGAAGTTAACCCTAATGTTGACTATATCCTCATTGATAGTGATGGATATTCTAAAGAGGTGGAGGATTTTTTTGATAACTCTGTTAGACAAGATATTCTTGATGATTCAGAAAATTTACCTTCTGATGAATTCCCTGCACTCAATAAGGATGTTATTGAAGAGGTGTTAGAACAAATTAATAAGGATGGGTTGGACACACTGGCTAGAGAAGTTGAATCCTGTCAAGGGGATAATGTAGTAAAAACTCTTTTTGTGTGGAAAGGAAAGTCCTCCACATAAGAAAAAATAATAAAAACCCCTCAGCTTGCACCAGGATGGAGTGACATTTTTAATCAGGAACCCATGCCACCACCAGACCTATCTACACCCCTAACTGCAGGGTTGAGTTTGTATCAGCAATTGTTATGGGAAAGGGCACAATGGGAGTTAGAGAAAGAAAAAATGAAACAAACCATTGATGAGAAAGCTCATCAATTGGAGCACAAAATAGATCAAATTGAAGTGTTGAAAAGAAGGTTTGATAAGATAAATGAATTAATTCCAGAGGTTATGGCATGCAGATCACCGTCACCAGTATATGCTCTATTTATTAAGGAACAATTCATTAATTTCAAGTTAACAAGGATTGTGGAAGGATTGAATCCCTCTATTTCAACACCCAATGATTTTTACGATGTGTTTCAATCAGCTCCTATGTCTTTAAAGAATTTATTGTGTAAGTTATATTTGCATAATCTTGTTGTGCCAGATGAAAGGAATTGGAATTCACTCCTTTATGTGGGGATGTCCAATTGAGAGCAGTAATGTCTTGGATACAAAATGAAATAAGTAGGGAACCTCCAGCTTTACCTTATAGAAATAGTGAAATGGAGACACCCTTTCTTATGAGACTTGAAGTTCAACATTCCAGAAAAAATTTTCTTGATTGGCTTTCAGTCACTGCGAATCCAAGCGGAGCCAACAAAGTTTACCTAGTTAGAGAGCAAGCCTATACATAATTGTATCAGCACTCATTGCATGATATTGCATCTACAATCACTTCTTGTAGGTAGAGATGGATAAGGACATCCCATGACCTAAAGGTTAGAGAACCCCATTCTCTACAAAACCTAAATCTTGCTACTAGACGAGCTCCATGGTACATCATGTTGGGCAGGACAATGCTTAATTATTGGTTTCCATTAAGATTCCAACCACCTGTTCTCTTGCATCCATTACTAGTAATGAATTAAAATGTCAAAGATCATGACATGGACAGAGAATCTCAGAGATGGGAAAGACTCAGGGAGAATCATGGATACTTCAACTACATTGATGATGAGTCAGGGGAGAAGACTGCTAGTGACCTGAGCCTGAGAGCCAGGATTTGCAACTTTATGATTGCTGGAGACCAACAATAGGATAGCTGGGGGAATGATGAGCCTCTTAAATGACCATCTTTCTAAGTGCTTTCTATTTCTTTTCAAATAGTATATTTGCAAAATAGATACATGGACTTATGATTTTATATGTGTAAAGACATAAAGTAGGAAAATGGATGATATAAGAACATGGTATATTTGCTTAAAAATAATGGACAAAAATGATAGAATACAATAATTATATATGATAATGAATGATCCTTTGCCTATGCTATGTTTTTGGGTAGTTTCCTTCCTGTAGCCATATGCCTTGCAAGAGTATTAATTAGAACTTAACACTTTCTTCATAATATTAATGATGTGAATATGTATGTATCGAAGGTTGTGTATGCATTAATCATTTTATAGGGATCAATCATGGCGTATTTAAAGATGCCTTCATGTTGAAGAAGTCAAGTAAGCACTTGAGAAAGATAAGGTGTTGCTGCAAGATCTTTGCATAAGGAATAAGTCAATGAATTTTTTTGTTAAATGCAGCGCGCGAATCTAGGACCCACAACACACTACATTATGGGAGGACTTATTCTTAATGATAGTTATTTCTGTTATAAGACACTATGTATTTGTAACGATCCTCATTAATGGAGTGATCTTAGATTTAGGGAGTAGTTACAGCTTTCCTTTAAAGAAGACAACTGTTGTAACTCTTGGGAGTTAGTCAATTTTTCTGAATAGAATCTTTTGTAGCTATAATAATGTTTTATCTATCCAAGTGTATTTATTTCCCATGAATGAATAGAATGCACAATTTGAGTTCAATACTTTTATCTTGATTTTGTTTCTATTCACTCATCCAAGGGGGACCATTTGGTGAGTGAATTACTTTATTAGAGTAGGAATCATTTACATGCTTATTTAGAAGTGAAGTAGAACTTTGTTGTTCTTGCAGCCACTAGTAACAGAACTAGTAGATTGTTCCTGCAGCATAGGCGGTTAGAGTAATTCCTACCCGTGATTACTTGTTTTCCTAGAGTAAACTCATTTACTTGTGTTAGCATAGATTTCCTGAAGCTCAAAGCATTTAAATTTCATAAGATTAGTCATGAGGATTAAGAGCATTTGAAGCATATACTTTGCAGATGTCATTCCAAGTTTACGTCCCTGTTGATAATTAAATGAGACTGAATGATCTAATTAGAAATAATTTAGGGTGCCCAATCCTAAAATAAGAAGTCCAATGCTATGGTTTTCTGAGACAATTGTTTAGCCAACCAATGACATGATTCAAATTCATGCATTCGTTAGTTAAGTGTCCTTTGTTCTTAAGATATTTGCAGAAGTGATTGTCGTTCCACCACTTGGGTTTGAATACTAGTTTCCAAGGCTTTGAGTCTGGTATCGTGATGATCTTGTGAGCCACTAGAGCCTTTAATTTGGCTTCGAGAGGTTCTCCAAGAGGATTGAAATTTTTATTGGGTTTTGGTATCCAAGGTGTTTTGTCTTTCTGCATGTCTTCATTATTCTTGAGTGGTGGTAGAGCATTCGTGTTGTTCTTAGCAACTTGGATGCTACTAGATAAATTAAATATTGGTTCCTTGGGTTTGAAATTGAGTGAGTCAACCACTCCATCATTAACCATAATTTTTTTCTTATTGTAATACTTTCTCTTATCTTTACCATTATTATTGTTAGAAGTGTTGGAGAGTTTGGTGTCCTTGTATAAGATGAGTTCACCTTTCTTCACAAGAAATTATTTGATTCAGATAGCACTTTCCACCAATTCACTGTAGGCAGTATGATTTTGCATCTAGATTACATAATTCATCTCAGGTACCAAGTTGCTAATAAAGATATCAATTTTCTCAGTTTCTAGGATTTGTCTAGGATATCTTGTGAATATCTTTCTCCATCTTTGAAGGAATTTGACAAAAGGTTCACTATTGTATTGTTGGTGTTGCATAGATTTAGTATGGTGATCGTATGCAAGATGTTGTAAGAATAATTTTGGATGAAATTTTGTACAAGCTCATCAAATGTTTGAATACCAGGTGAGAGTTTTGTGAACCATTCAAAGGCTTGGACGTTGAGGCTCCATGGAACCAACTGCATTAGATATGTCCTTTTGTGCACGAACACCATACTGAGACCAAAAAATTCCCTCACATGATCTTGAGGGTCACCCTCCCCATTGTACTTGTCATATTTCATAATCTCAACCTTAGGAGAAAATAGAAGCATGTGTAAGTTCTTAGAAAATGGAAAGGGACATATAGACTCCAATGAGTATTTGTTAGAAGATTGTTCTTTTTCTTTTTTAAGTTCCCTAAGTTCATGACTCGTGTCTTGTAATTTTTTAATTGAAGATGGTAATAGGAGACTCTTCCTCATGTTGTATTAATCCTTCAATATCAAAGATAGGAGGAATTTTAATGCATGTGGATGCGAAGTGCATGAAGTAATTATCCTTGTCCATTTGCATAAGAATTTGCATCATCTTTTGAAAGTGTTTTTTTTGTTGATATCTTTGGATCTCCTCTTTAGTAGGTTCCTCAACCGAGGAGGAAACACTAGTGTGGTGACTCTTTCATCCTTGGATAGATCCTCAGTCATAGGCTGACATTGTCGATGTGTTTTGACATGTAGTATGAGTCGATTGATGTTGAGAGCTTGACATTTGAAATAGAGGTACTGATTGATAGATAGTCGGTGTGTCTTGATTTGGAATCCTTTGAGTAGATCTTGGTTTTTTATAGGAAGAGGGTCTTGGGGTAGAATCATCGATAGCTTTTCTCTTTGAATCGAGATCAAATTTTTGTTGTTGGCTTCTAGTTTGTACCATGAAAGGCAATTGTAGTTAAGACTTTAGAATGACTATACTAATGGGTCAATGTCAAATATTTCCAAATTATTATTTGTTATAGAGATTGGTAAGAGATGTGTTAGTGAAATATTGTTGATCTTGGTACAAGGTATTATGTTTTGAGACCTGAGTATCTGCTGAGTGAAACTTGTGACCGAGCTTATTCGGGTTGACTATTGATGAGATAGCATATGAAAAGTAAGACCATTCAAGAATCTAGGATGAAATATGATGATGAGTCAAGCCACCTGATCAAGAACTGACGATTGTTGTAAGAAGATACTATGATTAATTTAGGCCACACAGATAGGTAGTAAAGTGAACAAAAGGATACCAAAGATCAAAGTAACTCACT
Organism: Thuja plicata; assembly: GCA_018584345.1. Lineage (NCBI taxonomy): Eukaryota > Viridiplantae > Streptophyta > Pinopsida > Cupressales > Cupressaceae > Thuja > Thuja plicata. The sequence continues at coordinate 81,826 of MU225535.1, forward strand.
AGATTCTGATGTGAGATCATATCACAATTCCCAAGTTCCCATACAAGAGTTCCTAAGTTCCCATATGAGTTGTTGTTGTCATAGTGTTTTGTTGTACGACAATTTTGATAGGTGAAAGTGATAGAGTAGTACAAGGATAGTTTGCCAATTGTTTTGAGTGAATTTGGACCAATTTGCACAATCTTGAGGTGAAAATATTAATGTCTGAAAGTTTTTACGCCATTTTAGTTTCAATTTTAGGTGATTAAAACACATTAGACACAAAGGAGTGAAAATCAAACACTTCTTATCCTTAGAGTCAATTTGTCTTAGTAAGAAAATTTGTGCTCGTTGACTTAGGCACACCCAATATCTAATCAGAATACAGTCATCACCAAGCACGCAATGGCTCTAGTTATGATGTCATATTAGCTGACTTCAAACACTAATGGGGGCACACTATGATTGTTGATGACAATTATTCAATTGTGTATTGTCATTGATGTTTATACAAATGTAGTGATGTTACACAAATGTCTATACCTAAATCGAGCACAGTCGGTGTATGTCATGTTCTCTCAGGCATTGAAGAAGACCAACGTGATTTTCAATTCTAATTGAGTTCACTCAGGCAATACAGTAACAGTTGGGCATTGAAGGATTACAATATTAACCGAGTTATGCTTTTAGTGTCAGCCGACTAACAATAATTTATATTTTATGTTTAATTGGTTATATGCAGCTGACACACTTTTATTATTCATTTGGAAGGTTATTCAAGCCAACTTGACAAGACCTATCATATATATACAAGGTCAAGTTTGGATTGAATGTTTGGAAGTGGAATTAATAAGAAGAAATATATGGAAGAGGTTTGATATGAAGAGTGAAGGCAAAATTAGATGGGATTCTGATTAAGAACATAACATACAGAGCTGCAATAGAATATTTGATCAGTAAGGATCCAGTTTAAATCTAGAGTAGAGATCTGAATCAACAAAGACAGTTGCTTCGACAAATAGGTCAATCCATTTTTACTCTCTAACAATTGTAGTAGTGATCAAAATCTCTTTATAGAGTAGACTTTACAGTCTTTTATAAATCCTTTCACAAGGTGACATTTCTACATTGAAGTGTTTGAAGACCTCTAACAAGACCACTCCTTACAAGGTGATTAAATCCTCTAACAGGGTCACACCTAACAGTGTGTATTGTAACCTTTAATAGGGTTGGCTCCTAATAGGGCTCACTTTAGAAGAGTGAAAAATAGTAACTAGTTGCAATTGGTGGTTTTCCCAAATTGGGTTTCCACATTAAATCTTGGTGTCATCTGTATATATGTTATTTGATTTATGCTTTATGCTTCTAGACTTAATCACTAAAGGATAATCATAGTTAATATCTTAAGTTTTCTATGTTAACCGAGTAACAGTGATAAGTTTAATTAACACATCTAAGGGACTTGGATTTATTTTTGTGGTAATTGATTTACCCCTCCACTCTTAGTTACTCCAACAATTGGTATCAGAGCATTTGGTGCTTTTAGGGAAGGTTTCAAGGGCTAAGCTAAAGATCAAAGATGTCTTACAGAAGGGAGATTCCCAAGCTTAACAAAGACAACTTCGTTGCATGACAAGATCTGATGAGGCTACATCTATATACTATTGGAGATACTGGTTTTCAATTCTTGGATCACAAGTATGTGGAACCATCAAAACCTATGTATGTGGATCATATGGTGGACATGAAGAATCATAACATAATGATAATTGATATAGCTTCTTCACTCACCTATTCCAAATTTAATGAAGTCAAGGACTGCCCTCTTGCCTATGATATGTGGAAGAAACTACATGATATACATGGAGGATATGACAATGTAAAGAGAGCCAAAGCAGAAAGTCTCAGAGGTCAGTTTGATCAGATGAAAATGGAAGAAGGAGAAGACATTACAAAATACAGTGAAAGAATCAAGAAAAGTGCCAGTGCCACAAGATCTATGCTATTAGAGTTTCATCTATTCAAGAGATGAGGTGCAGTTATGATATAACTCTAGACGCATTGGTTGGAAGGCTAACACCTTTTGAGTTGGATAATTTTGATAATTATTCTCCTAATCCTAGCAGTTTTGAGTCTACCTTCAAAGCTAAATTAAACCTTGGTAAGATGGATAGAAAATTAAAAGGAAAATAGATTGACAGTGATAGTGATGATGATTCTGATGATGAAGATCTAGAAATCATTGAAGCATTACTTGCAAAGAGAGATTCCAAAGGAAAGTACAAAGGAAGAATACCGTTCATTTTCTTTTCATGTGATGAGGTTGGTCACATTAATGCTAAGTTCCCAAACAAAGAAGACAAAGGTGAGAAAAAGTTCAACAAGTACAAAGGCAAGAAGGATTTCAAGAGCTATAAAAGCTACAAGGACAAAGGTAAGAAATCTTGTTATATTGTGAAAGATTCTGATAGTGATGAAGATGAAGATGAAATGGTTTACATTGCTATTAAGGATGATTCAGACAATGAAGATAATGAAAATACTGTACTTTTCTCTCATATTAGCAAGAATGACACTTAGATAATTTATAGTGGTTGTTCTCACCACATGACTAGTGATAAAACTAAATTTGAACATCTTGAGCACTATGATGGTGGGAGTGTTAGTTTTGGGAATGATGAACCTTGCTATGTGAAAGGTAAAGGTTGTATTGCTCTAACTGAAGGAATCAAATGTGAGAATGCTTATTGGGTTGAAGGACTAAGGTGTAATATACTAAGCGTGGCACAACTGAATAACATTGGTTTCAAGGTATAAATCATGAATAGTAAGGCCAAGCTCCTGGATGGTAAGGGAAACCTCCTTGGAACTAGCAAGAAAACAAAAGGTAATCTATTCTACCTTGATCTCACTAGAAGTTCATGTTTTATTGCACAAGTAGAAGAAATATGGTTATGGCATAAAAGTTTGTGTCATGTAAATTTCAATAACTTGTTCAACATAAGCAAGAACAAAAGAGTAAGAGGTATTCCTATTCTGAAGAAACCTAAATTGGAAATATGCAAACACTATCAAATTGGGAAGATGGGAAAAACTAGTTTCAAGAGAAAGAATTACAATATAGAAGAAGTTTTGGAGTTAGTGCATACTGATCTGTATGGACCAATTGGAACAACAAGTTACATAGGAGAAAGGTATTTCATTCTATTTGTTGATGACCATTCCAAAATGATGACTGTCACATTTCTCAAAGAAAAATCAGAAGCTTTTCAGAAGTTTAAGTGGTACCTTGTCAGAGTTGAGAAGGAAATAGGAAAGAAACTAAAATGCTTAAGATCTGATAGAGGAGGTGAATTCATTTCCAATGAGTTTAATGAATTCTACAATGAAAGAGGAATCAAGAGACAAGTATCTGTCCTAGGTACACCATAGAAAAGTGGGATAGTAGAAAGAAGAAATAGATCTATTATGGATTGTGCAAGAACCTTGATGATTGAAAAGAATGTTGCAACCAAATACCAGAAGGAATCTATCAGCACTGCAATTCACACCTTGAATAGAGTTCAACTGATGAAAGGTACTAAGAAGATACCTTTTGAATTATGGTATGGCTATAAACCCAATGTTCATTATTTCAAAGTATTTGGAAGTAAATGTTATATCTTGAAGGAAGCAATAAATGTAAAATTTGATGTAAAAGATGATGAAGGTATATTCCTAGGTTACTCCTGCAAAAGCAAATCATATAAATGTTTGAATCTTACTACTCATAAAGTCATAGAAAGTGTAAATGTTAAGATTGATGAGTTTGCAGAGAGAAGTGAAGAATAGATCAGTAAAGAGCCTGAGGACTACAAAAAATTTGTGTATTATGAACCTGATACTATACCTAAGATACATGAAATGGTGATTGGACAAAACCATGTCAACCACTAAATTCATCAGCACAAACCTTGTTGCAACCTATGCAACCCGAGCTGCTAACTGAAGAAACTGAGTCTCATACTGAAGAAACCAAGTCACAGACAGAGAGAACCGAGTCATAGACAGAGGCACCTGAGTCTCAGAAAGAGGCACCCGAGTCTTAGACAATGGAACCTGAGTATAAGTTGGAAGAGAAAAACATAATGTTTGAACATGGTGAACCAAGTGGAACAGGCCCTGAATCAAAGAGGAGGGAACATGTACTTGCAAAATATGTCAGAAGGCATCATGCACCTGAGCAAAGAATTGGAGATTAGATAAAAGGTATAATGACAAGGAACAAAATTAAAGGTACATGTTTGCTTAGTGAATTGAACCTAGATCCATTAAAGATGCATTGAATGATGAAATCTGGTTAGAATCCATGAATGAAGAGATTGGGTAGATAGAAAAGAACAAAACCTGGACTCTTGTACCTAGACCAGAAGACAAGAATGTGATTGGTACTAAGTGGGTTTTCAGAAACAAGATGAATGAAAAGGGTGAAGTTTCTAGAAACAAAGCAAGATTCGTGTGTAAATGATATGCTCAAGAAGAGGGTATTGAATATGGAGAAACATTTTCTCCTGTTGTAAGACTTGAAGGAGTCAGAACTCTTCTGGCATACGCAACACATAAAGGATTCAAGGTATACCAAATGGATGTAAAATTTGCATTCTTGAATGGAATCCTGGAAGAGGAAGTCTATATTGAGCAACCTGAAGGTTTTGTTGATCCTAACAAAAGGAATATGGTTTGCAAATTGCATAAAGCCTTATATGGACTGAAGCAAGCTCCTAGAGCCTGGTATGAAAGATTTTATGGTTACCTAGTAAGTATTGGATTTCAGAGAACTAATGATAATAGTAGCTTGTATATCAAAGAAGGACCTCAGAACAAGATACTATTAGCAGATATATTTGTTGATGATATATTGTTTAATGGACATGATGATTTATGCAAAGCATTCTACGAAGCTATGAGTAAGGAATTTGAGATGTCTATGTTTGGAGAAATCAAATTCTTTGTTGGTTTACAAGTTTATCAGATGAAGGATGGTATCTACATTACCCAGTCCAAATACATCAAAGAGATACTGAAGAAATTTGGAATGGAAGATTCCAGACCAGTTGGGACACCTATGTCTACTAGACATAATTTGTCTAAGGATGATGACTCAAAGGAGGTAAATCAGACTACCTACAGATCCATGATTGGTAAACTTCAATATGTTGTTCACACTGCACCAAATCACTCGAACACATAATCACTTATTGCAACATGATGCATCATCATCAGTCAAGGATATAACTGACTATTCTAAGAACATATTTAACCTTTTTACTAAACAAACTTTTGTCACTTGAAACTTTTCCTTCTGATCATCAAATTATGACGTTGTCACAACAAAAACCCCATAACATAGTAAAGATAAACATATCATGACCACAACATATGAATCCAATTTTATTGGACACAATTATCAAATCATTCCTTCCTAGCCTCATCCAATTCTTCCTGTAACCTATCAACATTTAATCAATCATAACTCACACATTCATAAGATCAACTTGTGCGGTCATAGAAATAGTATCTCAAGACATCACTTAGTCTTCCTTTATGATCGCACACACCAACTCTTACTATACCTCTGGATATAACCTCTTGAACATACATCAGTATAACAGGCACACTTTCAACCAAAAAACACTAAATTGACATCATTGAAAACATCATAACTGAGCAACCTATCATTAGTTCAACACTACAACATACTCAACTTCATTTTGCATCATTTATTCCAACAATATATATATATATATGTATGTATGTACACACACACACACACACACACACACACACACACACACACACACACACACACACACACACACACACACACACACACATATATATATAACTGAGGGGGGGGTGAATCAGTGGCCTTAACAATTATTCCAAAAGATCCAACCAAAAACTTATATCTCAAATATAATACCTTCAGTTATCTTACAGTCCCAATTTCATCAAGATGTATGCCATAAATAATCTTAACAAATATAAACTGCTCTGTAAGATATACTATTTATCTTTTCTAGACTTTATTGAGAAGCAACAAATAAACTTAGTGTTAACCGACCAATCCAGTTTCAATAATGTGTAAAACAAAATATTAATGCAATGAAACTATACAAATTTGACACATATATTTTAATGTGGAAAACCAATACGAGAAAAACCACCTGGGACCGGTAACCCAAAATATTTTCACTCTTCTGAAGTGAGCTTGGTGAAGAGCCAACCCTGTTAAAGGTTACAATACACACTGTTAAGTGTGAACTTGTTAGAGGATTTAAACCCAACAATTTGTCTTTTGACCTAGCATTCACTATGCTATCAACAAGAATTTTTTTTAATACTCTTGAGTATCTCAATACAATAAGGAGTGTTAAATCCCACTCGGTTAAGAGATTTTCCGAATCAATGGTTAAACTGATACAATAAATGATCTGTTCAAAATACAACTTTAATTTGAAAATATTCAGATCTATTGTTAGTTCTATAATACCTCTCTGATCAATATACACTTCAGTTCCTTTGCTTTCTTTCTTTATTATGCTCGGTGAATGTTTTGTCCTTTGTTGCTCGATGTCTGTGATGCAGGAGCATCCTGGGTGTAAGGGCAATCTTGCATCACCCAAAAATATTTCTGTTTTCTTTTTCAATAAGGGCTACCTTGTGCAGAGCTGCTATTTATGGAAACTTGCTATTTTTGGTAAGTTGGTCATACGATGTCGGAATGTCCTGATTTTACATGTGGAGGTTCATCTCAGTCATATCAGCCTGCCAGTAAAGTTTCATGGCTAGATCGAGTCCGGTTTTGAAGATATTAAAAGTTTTCGGTATTGAAAACATGATACAAAAACTTCAAGCTCAGTTTTGAAGGCTTTAGAGGCCCCGGATGAGGTTGAAACTTGGGCTGAATGAAGCTTGCTTAATTCAAGTGTTGTAGAGCGCTTCATGGCATTTCTGAAATGGGGTTATAATAGTCAATCAGGTCAACTGGTGATGACTTATGGTCTCCGAAAGTTGGGCCACCTGAAATAGCAAAAAATAATTTTCCTTCAAAATTTTTGTTCGGGTTTCAAAAGTTATTTTGAGCCGACTTTGATGTACTAAATTGAAAAATAAAATAATTCTAAGTTTGGTCAGCCCTAAGGGCTAAATTTCTTGAACCTTCTCGGGCGGTGGAAATTGCCTATATAAAGAAGGCACGTAGTGTTGTCTTAGGCAGTTCGGGATGGTTCTGGGTAGATCTGGGTAATAATTCGAGGCTTTGTCCTACAGAAGATTGTAAGGGGAATGCCCATGTGGCTTTGCATATTGTAATTCTGAAAGTTTGTAAATCCACATTTGTGGAGATAATAAGAAGCCCATTTTCTGTTCTTGCAAATTGTTGTTGCTTCTCTATTTCTGTTATGTGTTTGTGGCATTAAGGGGAGCACCGTTCATCAAGTGGTATCAGAGTGAGAAGTTCCTGAGTGTGTAAACAGATCACCAATTTTGAGGCAGTTTGCACCGGGACCGTGGTTAGGGTTTCAGCACGCATCGCAAAAATGCCTCCACGAAGGGAACGTGGCAGAAGAGCAGGCATTGTGACACCTGAGGTTAGAGAGCTCTAGAGACAAGTGTGAGCATTGCAAGAAGAGATTCACAGAGGAATGAATCTTAATGTTAGAAACGAAAGTGAGGATGAAGCCGAAGAAGGAAATGATGATCA
>MU225535.1:105926-123425 GCA_018584345.1 Thuja plicata
GTTGATTCAAGGATGGTAGTAAGATTTGCATAAACCCTATTGACAGTCATGAGACTGATTCAAGGATGGTAGCGTAGATGCCAGATACTTAGTGACAACCTATGTATTGAAAATCCTCTAACAAGGTTTCACTTAATAGTGTGTTTGTAACCTTTAACAGGGTTGGCTCCTAATAGGGCTCACTTCAGAAGAGTGAAAATTTGGGGTACCGGTCCCAGTGGTTTTTTCCCTTAATAGGGTTTTCACGTTAAAATCCTTGTGTTATGTGTGTATGGTTTATTACTTTATTGTTTTACATTCTACATATGCATTTACGGATTGACTGGTATACTCTGCATATTTACTGAGTATCGGTAAATATAGTTTACTGCTTATCGATTATCAAGGAGAATAAGGACAGACAAGGTAAACCGACAGACAATTATTTGTTTCAAGTATTTCAAAGGCATACATCTTGTAGGGACTTAATAATTTGAGAAGTACTGATTGGTGGATTAAAGTTTGAAATTGGATAAATTGATTAAGGCCACTGATTCACCCCCCCTCCTCTCAATTATTACTAATAGGCTAAAGAGATTCAACAAGAAAAGAATGCTAAGAACAATTGAAGAAACCTTAAAGAATGCTAATATTCAATTGGGACAAATGAAGACTGAACTTGATCACTACAAGAACAAGTATCTAGAATTAGAGAAATATAATTAGATCATAAAAGGAGAACTTGTTGAGGCAAAGAATCATATTAAGAGACTTCACTTGAGCAGTGACTTGAGCGATGAACAAAGAGACATAAATAGACCTAAAGGAGAAATGATTGGTGTTGGCTTTAATGAAGCTAAATGTTCTATGACTCAAGAAGAAAAATATGATGCTAAGATTGATGAAGAAAGACCTACTTTTGAAGAACCTAAAGAATAGATCAGACCTTTCATAGGTAGATGTTTTGGATGTAACAAGGCTGGACACATGAAGAGAGATTATAGAGGTAAAGCCCCTTTCAAACCTTTTTCTAGTTATTGCTTTAATTATTATGCATTTGGGCACAAGAAAGAAGAATGCAGGAAACTTGATCAATCAAGAATCAAACAAGATTACATTAGTGAAGAGACAAAAGCTAAGACCACATGTTACAAATGTAATAACCTTGGACACATCGCAAGGTATTGTAAGATGCAGGTTAATTAGAACATATCACCTCCTATATGCTAAAAAAGTACAAATCTAGGGAATATAGCAATTTTTTTTAGGTACAATGGAGTTGAAAATAGAAGAGTACCACCTCCTATATTGATAAAGAAAAATATTGGTGATACTGATAAGAGTCTTGCAGAGTACAAGAGTGAATTTGATAGTTGTTTTAGGAAAGCAGAAGATATAAAAAGTAATAAGGTATGGAGGGTAAAGGATTCTAGCGAGGAAAAGGTTCAGGGAGAATCAATAGATGCTACTGAGTCTTCGCATGATGCTAACATTGCTACATCAACCTAGATGGCCAAGCATGGTCTTAGGGGGAGCATTGGAAGAATACATCAAAAATCTATCTAGCCCCTAAATTTGAGGAGTAAGCTCTTGCGAGCTTAGGGAGAGCATGTAGAAATGTTTTGGAATACATATCTATGATCGCATGGTTTTACAAGTCTATATCCTATGATCGCCAGATTGATATTCGACTGGATTATGTGCATAAATGAGTTTATTGGAAACTGTGTCATTTCTTCACTTAGCGAAGTCTAGGGATAATTGAAAGAACATAATTGAACATCATTTGAGGAGAACAGAGTCTAGAGAAGAAGAAGAGATGGAGCAAGTGTGTTGAATAGTTTGATGGAAGCAAAGATTCACATTTCAGGAGTAAGTAGGTATTTAGTTCAATTATGAAGCTTTAAAAATGGATACTCCTATGATTTTTGATGTTGTAGAGAGACCTAGATACAAATTTAAGAAACACCCTTTCAAATATACTAAGGGTGATCCCAAAGGCGCATTTTCTCAAATACCCTATGAAGTTTTACATGTCGAAGATATTAGGGCTTACATACACTATAAGTATGAATCTTTGGGAGACGAAGAGATTGCCATAGAGATGGAATACATGATAGGTGATGATGGAAAGATGAAGGATGAGTTTGCACATCTGAACAACCTGATTATTATGAAGATAATCGAACTTCACAAGTTTGATGAAGAAGAATGGATAAAGATTATTTTGAGCAGAGTTCATGATCAGTTCATATGGCTTGGAGATCAGCCTGTGAAGATATGCAGTGACCAAATTAATACTATAACAGGATTGGAAAATATTGGTGTAGTACCTGTTGCTGAGAAGAACATTAAGAAGATGGTAGAAAACCTACCACATTTGCAGTGGGACATAAGAGCAATGACGGTAAATGATATATTCCAACAGGATGTCAGATTGATTACTATGATTTTAGGCTACAAAATCCATTATAGAAACCTACTCAATTATGTATCAAGAGGAGTAATTTTAATAGCTTATAATATGTTCAAGGAAAACATCAAGTATAATCTTTGCAAAGTCTTAATACAACAATTCTTGGATAATGTAAGTCATATTAAGAAGGATAAGTTGAAGGGATTTAGATTTGGTTCTTTATTAATACACATGTACATTCACATTGTTCACAAATTTCTTGGTATGCACCCTAGAGCATGGAAAGACAATATACCTACTGGTATTCAGATTTCTCAGAGTTATAGGAGATATAACAACACTTGGGTAGATGGTTAATTGTTTGTTATGATCAATATCCTACAGAGAGAGATGAAGGCAAGGGAGATAATTCCTAAGAAAGTGGTAGAGAAATACAAGGATTCAATCTATTTCATGGTTGAAAATGATTGTGTGTAATTTGAGGTAGTTATACCTGGAAAGAAGTGGTGCTATCCACTGGGTTATGAGGTTAGTTCAAAATTTTTGACTATGCAAGTAGAACACATTTTATCTTTAGAAGTTGATTCATTAGAGGAGAGATGGGGTACTTATGAGGAGAAGTCTACAAAGATTAGGGAGGAACAAACTAGAGCATCAAGGAAGAGGAAAGTAGAGAATATAATTGATGAATGTGCATCCAAGGCAAGTATATCTTACGATGAAATAAAATAAGTTAGGAAGAAGATGACTGAGAGAGGGTTGGCAAGCACTGCTACTCCAACCCTTCCACCTCTAGAAGATGTGAAGATAATCAGTCCACTTTATATAGTGATTTATGTATCTACACCTTCACCACCTCAATATACATTGTAGGAAGAGACAACAAAGCAATTACCTAGAAGAAATACAAGGTCCACTAAACTAGACTCACCTCCTAAGAAATAGAGGACATAAGGAGAAGAGAAGAAGTTTGAATAAAAGGCCACTAATGTGAGACAAATTTGGAAGCCAGATATGAAAATGCTGGAGAAGAGAGTAATTGAGAAAGGGAAGCTTGTTTCATTGGAAAAATACTATGAAAGGTATGAGGGATCTGACAAACTTCTGATTGAAGACATAGTGATTAAAAATTTGCTTGTTTTTCAGAAGAATTTGTTAGAAATCGGAGGTAGTATACCTAAGGAGTTATATGAGAAATTGGAGATAAGGAAGCAATTAGCACAGAAAGAAGATGAAGTTATTAGAGAACAAGCAATTGAAGGCATATTTTATGTTGTATCTATTAAAGAGATGGAGAGGATATTGAGTGAACTTAAACCCTTATTGAGAGCCAAGACAAGATTAGTAAAGATAATGGGAAGGAAATATGATGAAGTAATTGAGGAGACACATAAAGATTTAGAAAAGGTCTTGATGGGAACTGAAATTGAGAACATCTTTCCACCTAAGGCTCCTAAGCCCAAATCTATTGAGAAAGGTGAATCATCAAGGAGAGCTGAAATAAACCTTGATAAATCAACATACAAAGATGCTAGTCAGCATGTGAGCACTGTGAAGCAAACATATTTTTATGTTTCTGGCGTGCCTATGTCATTGGAAACTTCATAGGATGTGAATGACCCTTTTGGGTAGGATACAAATATTGAAGCAATCAGTGACAAGGATATGATAGAGAAAGAACAAATTGATGAAACAGTGGAAGATACAGTGAATAAGGTTGAAGTGAAACATGAAACTGCTACATATGATTCTTCACCTTTATTTTTGGCAAGTGGAGACAAGGATTTGAGCACTGATGTTGAGAACATGGATGTGGATTAGCTGATGAATTTATCTTACATCACATTTGATAAAGCTAAAGAAAGATATGAGCATAAAGGAGAGAAGAAGACTAAGGTAATGACAAGAGCAGTTGACACTCTTAACAAACTACTTCTAGCACCTATTGTTTTTCAAGGAAAAGATGATGCTAAGAACTTGAACAAAGCACTAGATGACTTTGACAGTCACTATGAGTCATTAGAGAAGATCGTTGAAGAGAAGGTTGAGAAGAAATATCTCATGAAGAAATTGGAGGAAGTGTGCAAGTCTATTTCATGGGACTTGGGAATACTGAAAACAACTACATCTAAGGATAAAAGTTGTGTTGCACATGGAAGGAAGTTATACAGTTACTGTATCAACCCTATCAGACATATCAAGAACATTGAGGACATAATAGCGAAGGATAGGACTACTCTAGATAAGTTGATGGACAGTAGTGAAACCTCGTCACAATCTATATTGGAGTTAGATAGAGAGGTGTCCATGATTTTGGAGAAACTAAGTGTACTTGATATAGAAAGAGGGAGATTTATGGAAATGTTTGGTTTTCTAAAGAGTCTAATAAATCCCAAGTTGTCAATTCTTGAGGCCCATATCTCTGACATGGAGAAGACATGACATGCCCTTACAACTCATATGCCTACTGACCTAAAGGCAGCAGAGAATTCTTTATTCACACTAAATGGGCTGATTGATGTGAGTCATATATTGGTGAAGACTTGGATAGAGGAAGTGAATATCTTGGAAAACTCTTTCCGAGATGTACTAAAGATGGTCTAATTTTCTGGTAAGTAGTGGTACAATTTGGGTGTATTCTACATTTTTTTTTACCTTTTCCATTGATTTCAAAGGGGGAGAAGAGAAGAGATGAAAAATATATAGAAATTGTATAGAGTAAAGGATAAATGTAAAAGATATACATAGACATCTTTTTGGTATTGACACTTAGCCATTTTTCACTAAGTGTTTCCATCAACGCCAAAGGGAGAGATTTTTGGAAAGTGATTCATTTTTGGAGTGATATGGGACACTTGAGGGTTTTCATTTATGATAAAACATCTCGTATGATGATCTCTTGGGTTTTTTTACAATTTTGGATATGAAGATTGTAAAATGACTAAGTACAGTGAACAAAAATAGTGAGTATACCAATACAATTTTAGACAAGGAAGATAGTATATGATAAATGGTGACATTTGAGCTTAGAGGAATACATTTTGGGGGTATGTATGACCTTCAAGTAAGGTCTCTTGATTTTTGGTGTTGATCGCAGTGAGTTAGAGTGTATTGAAGATATGCGAAGATAGAGTAACAGAGAGACATGGCAGATGAACAATCATGATGATTAAGGGAGTATGACATGGAATCCAGACATGATAAGTTGGATTAAGGTTGTGGATAACCTATGATTTGGTAGTATAAGGTTTATGATTTTGTATTTACTCTTTGCATAAGAATTAATTCTATTTTTTAATGTATTAGAGAGCTGACTGGATAGTCTAATACATACACACACACACACACACACACACACACACACACACACACACACACACACACACATATATATATATATGAAGATCTTTTTTGTAAAGAGAATATAGATGATAGATTGATGGATGAATGAGNATAGTCTAATACACACACACACACACACACACACACACACACACACACACACACACACACACACACACATATATATATATATGAAGATCTTTTTTGTAAAGAGAATATAGATGATAGATTGATGGATGAATGAGATGGTATGAGAAGAAAATGGAATGCATGGATGCATTGTGATGTCAGACAAATGGAAGCTATAACTAGAACTATCTAAGCCTAGCTGATGCTTGTATTGTTCATTTCTTGGATTGATTCTAACAGAACTATTTCTGATTGTAAGAGCAGTGTGCTTAGTATACCTATAACAGGGTTTTGTATTCCCCTAATAGGGAAATGTATTAATGTAATATTCAGCTCCTAATAGGGCTAGGTTTCCTAACATGGACACTATAATTTTAGTACATATTTGTGGGTACCATCCCCACCAGGGTTTACCCTTGGCCAGGGTTTCCTTGACAACAATTCTTGGTGTTATGAGTTATGTGTTTTTTGGTTATGTTCTTTTCATTTTAGTAATTATATGGTTTAGTTGGAAATTATTCAGTTCATGTTTAAAGTGTTGTGATACTGATTCATCCCCCTCTCGGTATTACTTAATCCTAACAATATCTAGTTTGGTAGTAGTTAGGTACAATAATCCATGAATCATCGATCTATATTGTCTTCCATATACTTTCGATGACTCATTCTCCTTAGTCAACTTACAACCAGTAACAATTGGAGTACATACGAGTTTGGAGTTCTCCAACACAAACTTCTTTAAAAATTCCTTGACATACTTGGACTGAGAAATGAATATACCTTCACTGTTCTGATTTACTTGTAATCCAAGAAAGAAATTCAACTTTCCAATCATGGACATCTAAAACTCCTTCTACATCTCCTTTGTAAATCTCTTGGAAAAATCATCCTTACCTCCAAAAATAATATCATCAACATATAAAACAACAATCAGGATCTGATCTGAATACATCTTGCAATACAAGTTGTTGTCTACAAAACCTTTCTAAAACTTATATCCAACCAAATACCTATCTAATCTACCATACCGGGCTCTCAGTGCTTGTTTCACACCATACAATGCCTTCTTCAATCTTCATACTGCATCTAGATTTTCTTCTAAACAAAAACCTTCCAGTTTTTCAATGTACACTTCTTCCTTTAGGGCCCGTTTGGTAGCAGGAATTGGACCGGAATTGGCATTATCTAATTCTGGATAATGCCAAATTCCATGTTTGGGTCCTTGAAAAAAAATGGAATTGGAATTTTGAAATTCTCATTTTGCCCCCAAAATGAGAATATCATCTTCCACCTAAATAGGTGGAATTGGAATTTTGAATTCCAATTCCAATTTTTACAAAAGCAAATTTAATATTTCGTGGGATCCGTGACTATAAAGATGTATATTATATTGCTATAAGGATGTATATGTATACATGTGTGTATATACACACATGTGTATATACACATGTGTGTATATACATGTGTGTATATATACATATGTGTGTATATATACATACATGTATGTGTGTATATACACATATGTGTGTATATATACACACATGTATGGTGTGTGTATATACACATGTGTGTATATGTCTATATATATATACATATATGTATGGTGTGTATATACACACATGTGTATATATGTGTATATATACACAAATGTGTGTGTGTATATATATACACATGTGTGTATTTGTGTATACATGGATACACACTTGTATGTGTATATGTATGGTGTGTATATGTGTGTATATGTATGTATATATACATAAATGTGTGTATATGTGTATACACACATGTGTGTATATGTGTATATATATACACATGTGTGTATATGTGTATACATGGATACACACTTGTATGTGTATATACACACATGTGTGTATACACACACATGTATGTGTGTATAAAAACACATGTATGTGTGTATATGTACACAAATGTGTGTATGTGTGTGTGTATACATGTGTGTATATACACATATACACATGTGTATATATATATATGTATATACACATATATATATACATGTGTATATACATGCACATGTATGTATGTATATATACACATGTGTGCATGTGTGTGTATATATACACACATATATACACACCATATTCAAAGAAATTAAAAAATAAAGAATTAAAATTCCTTAATGCATCTTCTCATTCATCTTCCGAGTGAACCAAACGGGTCAGACCATATTCCGGATTTCATTTTGAGGATAAGCATCTTCCTAAATATGCAGCATCTTCCTGAATATGCAGCATCTTCCTGAATTGACCATATCCATGATATGGTATTCCAGCTGCCAAACGGGCCCTTAGTTCTCCATTCAATAAAGTTGACTTGACATCCATCTGATAAAATTTTAAATCTTTATACACTGCAAAATCTAGAAATATCTTGATCGCCTCCATCCAAGCAACATGGGAATAATTCTCATCAAATTTAATTCCTTCAATCTGAGTGTAACCCTTACATACTAATCTAACCTTGTTCCTTATTACCTTTCCATTCTCATCCAAATTTTTTCAGTAAATCATTTTGTACCAATTATATTCTTATCTTTTGGTCTTGGTACAAGCTCTCAGGTCTGATTCTTCTCAATTTTTTCAATTTCTTCCTTCATTGAATTAACCCAATTCTGATCATTACATGCTTATTCTACAATTTTTGGCTCAACCTCTGAGAGAAAGCACAAAAAAGAATGATCTTGTATTTCTCTACTTCTAGAGATATCTCCTCTATTTTTATCACCAATAATCTGATTCTCAGAATGATTTATTTGTACATGCCTTAGTTTCTTTGTTGTAGATGTTGGTGCTAGTTGATTTTCTTCTTGTTCTTTCTTATCCTCTTTTCCTCTGTCTCCTGTGTCTAATTCATACTTAATATGTCTCTCACAAGTCTTCTAAAAATCCTCACCAACCTTCACATTAATGCTTTCCACAATCTTGTTCAGCCTTTTATTGTAACATCGGTATGCCTTGATCTTAGTAGAATATCCCAGAAATTTGCCTTCACCGTCTTTACTGTCAAATTTTCTAAGATTATCTTCATCTTTCTGAATGTAACATTTTCTTCTTAAGATTTTGAAATACTTCATTATAGGTTCTCTTCCATGCCTCCATGCCATAATTCATATGATGTCTTCCCATATTTCTTCTAGTACAAAATATTTTTAGTGTATATACAACAGTGTATACTACCTCTCTCCAATAAATTTTTGGTAAACTTTCTTCCTTCAACATAGTTCTTGCTACTTCTTGAATAATTTGGTTCATTCTTTTCATGACACCATTTTTCTATGGTGTTCTAGCCGCTAATACTATCTCTTAATACCATGTTTCTCACAAAAAAATTTAGAAACATCAGAAGTGAATTCTCTTCCTTTATCAGATCTCAAATATTTAATCCTTGTACCACATTAATTTTCAAATCTAGCCTTGAATATCTTGAACTTATCAAATGCTTTGATTTATCTCTAAGAAATGCAACCCAATTTAACCTAGAATAATCATCAATGAATAGTATAAAGTACCTCTCACCTTGAAAAATTATTATTCTGGTCGGAGCACAAAGGTCAGTATGTACTAAATCCAATAAACCAGTAGATGAATAATCCTTTTCCTTGAATGACTCTCTTCTCTTATTTCCTTCTTGACATCCCTTACAGATCACATTATCTAGTTTGCACAATCTAGGTAGGTCTCTTACTACATGTGATGCACCGATTCTTATCAAATTATCAAAGTTGATGTGACACATCCTTCAATGCCAAAGCCAACTGTAATCAGCCTAAGATAGTAAACAAAACCCTTTTGAAGCTCCTTCAAGCAAATACATATTCCTTCATGTACTTTCCCAACTATAATCACATATCCATATCTCTTTCGAATTTCACACCCTTCATTCTTGAAAAAAACATCATATCCATTCTAACACATCTGTCCAACACTCAAGATATTTTGATATAAAACCTTCACATAATAGACATTTTTAGTATTATTCTATCCATAAAAATGTAATAGATCCTCTACCAACAATATAAGTATCTTTGTAATCACCAAACCTAACAGGACCACCATCATATTTTGCAAGTGAAACAAATTTTATCTTATCTTCAATCATGTGATGAGAATAGCTACTATCAATTAGCCAATAATTTTTGTTTCTTTCAACACACAAAGTAGTTTCAACATCATCATCAACTTCAACACAAATGTTAGAGATATCAATTTCTATTTTCTTATATTCCTTAGCATAAAACAAACAATATTTTATTTCTGACTCGTCATCTAAAATACTAGACTCTTCATTCACATAATAACCCTTATTGAACTTTTAAATCTTTCATCTAGGACCCTTCTCTAGACATCTAGTAGCCAAATGATCAATCTTACCACATCTAAAACATTTCAGGGGTAACACACCTTTGTAAATTTTGGTACCTTTCTTCAGTCTTCTTGCAAAGTTTGCTTCAAACTATTCTTCTTCATCATCACCATTAGTATCTTATTTTGATATAGTTTCTTTGAATGTTGTCTTAGAATTTATTTTCTCTCTTCCAAATGTCCTAAGCTCAAATGTGATCGAAGTACCAATTATTCTTTAGTAAACTTCTTTGGATCATACACCTTTGACGCAAGGAGGGTCAGTAACTAGGGCCAAGGGATCCCAACTACCAAAATATCTTGCATAATGTAACACAAAAGATTTAAAACACAGAGAGGGAGAGAAGGAATACATATTTTAGATTGTTGCATCAAACTTCATACATTTTGGGTTGTAAGGCCTTCCCAATTATGACCAAATACATCAAAATTTCTTACAGAAGATTCCTCATACATGTCAGGTCACAAACCCTCGATCCAATTCTACTAACTAACTAATATCTATGATGCGCCTAATATAAGAACATAACACTACTTTTATACAAAAGGCCACTGAAAAGGTTGGCCCCAAAAGGTCCTAAAGATCCAACATAAGAAACAACAATGCCCCAGATTTAGGTCCACACGTATCCCAATGAGAGACCCCAACATTAATTATGCTTGGTGTAGGAGCACCTAGGCTACCTACTAAACCCTAGATGTTTTGGATTGTAAATGACCTTAGCCAAGTCAGCGTGTGTGTTTAATTTGGTCCTTATTAGGTCTTGTAAGGTGTGTTACTAGGTGGATGGATAGTTAGTGTCTAATCCAACCTAGTCTAGTTAGGTTACTTTAATGTATAGTTTTGGTCTAAATGGGGAAATATGGTCTAAATGTGTCCTATACCTTAGCATATAAAGAAAGATGCTTTTATAGGATTTTATGATGTTGGCTCATCTAACCATATGGGTTAGAGGCCCTAAATGATAGGATTAAGGCATAAATGCAAAGATGCTCAAAAGTTGTCATGAAAACATTTGCAACTTTTTGCAAATGTTGCATGCAACTCGACAACATTGGATTCCCCTCATTGTAGGAGTGGGAAATTAATGGATAATTCCTAGAAACATGGAAGAAGCATATTAAGGATGTATGTGGCTCATTGAATAGGAAGCAACTCTGCAAGTCTATCTTTGAGCAATATTCGAGCATTTTGAGTTACAAAGTAATTTGATGGATTGAACTGATCAATGTAATGTGAGATCTATGTTGAGTAGGTAGATACAAGAATTTTTCATTCAGTGTGCAAGTATTGTAGAGTTAGTTTAGTATCATTTATAAATTGATTAGGATTTAGGGAGTCTCCTAGTTCAGTTTAGAGTAGTTTGTATTTCCATGGCTCCCCCATGAAATCTAACTGTGGGAATATCCTAAGGGTAGATGAATGTTTTAGGGGAGCCTATTTATAGTGTATATATGCAAGGAGAGGTCCTGAAGAGTTGAGCTACTATTTTTAGAGTTATTCCCTAGGCGAACAATGTCTATCCAGTTAGGGGTGTAACAAAGTAAGAATCAAGTGCCATTGCAAAGGAGTGTGTGAGGGAAAGAAACCAAGTGTGGTTCCTGAAGCCTTAGGGTCTAATTGAACCTTTCCTATGAGCTTAGATCCTATCCAATCCATCTTGACACTTTTTTAGCAAGAAATTAGAGTGTTACTGTTAATGCTTAGAAATAGGGCTAAAAGACCTACATTTCAGGACAGTAGTGTACAGATGGTTTGAGAAGCTAAAACCTTGAAAATATTTAAGGTATTGGAAAAGGGTATCCGATTCCTAAGTTAGATTTTGGGGCTATGTGGAAGTTTTTGACAAGAAACTAGAAAAACCCTTTGGATAGGGCTAATAGGGCTACTAGGCCTAATAGGTTCAAAAGCATTGTGAAGGTGGAACTCGATCACTTTGGAATAGAAGACCCATTCAAATGGGATTAAAAAGATGTCATATGGATGTCTTGAAGGTGGGCATGTCCTTTGTAGCAGTTTTATGGATGTTTGGGAAGAATTGAGCTTGGAATCATCCAAGGAAGTATAGAGGTAAAGAGCTCTTTCAATGGTGGGAAACTTTCAAGATTGGGCACAAAGAAACTAACTCATAGTGTGGAGTTAGAATAAACTTGGGATGTGAAGACTCAAGGATTTGGTGGATTCTAGAATGTAATTAGGATCCTAGGTGGACTAAGGCAAGTTAAGACCTTAGGTAAGTGAGTGCAATCCAATTTTCGGACTCTTCCGTCAGATTGGTATCAAAGCTTGTTTTGATCAGGCTTGTGGTTAATGCTTCAACCAAAAGAATCCATTGGAGAGTCAACAATGGTGACTAATGCTGAACTAGGAAATAAGGTAGATGAACAAGAAGAGGAGAATAGACTACTCTGAGATAGGCTGGCTCAATTGGAGAAAAAAGTGGATGAAGTTGATCGGAAAGAAGATGAAGTGGACATAATGGAAGGGAAAGGCAAAGAGAAGGCCATTGAAGATGAAGTCCCTAAAGCTGACCTTGTCCTTGACCAAGAACCATTCCTGAAATCCCTAAAGGTTATGAGGGGAAAATCATTGGAAGGAGTTCCCATTTTCAGTGGAAAAATGGAACCAGAGGTAGTCCTTGATTGGATAGAGGGACTAGAAAACCATTTTGAGTGTGATGGTATCACTGAGGCTCAAAAGGTGAAGGTTGCAAAAGCTAGATTGAGAGGGTCTGCTCTCACTTGGTGGAAATTCTTCCAAGATGAGAGAGAGAAGGAAGTGAAAAGGCCTATTGCTTCATGGAAGGCTATGGTAGCAAGATTTAGATAGGCTTATATCCCTGAGGATTATGAAATTTAGTTTCACAAGAGAAGAAAAGGTCTAAGGCAGAAGGACCTAGATGTCAACTAATACATTGAAGAATTTTGGTATGAGGTCAAGAGTAGCATAGGATGAGAAGGTGAAGGTAGAAAGGTACCTTAATGGAATTAAATGGACCATTCAAGATGAGATGAGTCTTTTGACTCTAGACACAGTTCAGAAGTGCCACCAAATTGCTATCAAGGTGGAAGACAAGTTGAAGAAGAAACAAGATTCCAACACTTCAAGAGGAAGGGGTAGAGGAAGAGAAACTAGAGGAAAAATAGGTGGTTATGGTGGAAGAAACTTTGAATCTAAAGGTCAAATAGAGACTAAGCTCACTGAAAAACATGAAGGAGACTTCAATAGAGGAAGTTCAAGTAGAGGAAGGAACTCTAATAATAGAGGAAGAGGCAGTAGTCAAGGAAGAGGCAACTATTTTGCCAATATGAAGTGTTATCACTGTAATCAGTTAGGACATCCAGCATATAGGTTTCCAAAGAAGGGAAGTACATCTCAAGGAGGTGAAAAAAGAGTGAACTATGTTGATGAGGAGACAAGTGGAAACAAGAACCCTGAAGTACCATTAGAATCAGAGGAGGGAGAGAATCTCATGATGAGAAGAACTCTAATAAAAGAGCCAGTAAAGGAAGAACTCAGTCAAAGGAGATCATTGTTTAGAGTAAAGTGTAAGATGATGGGTAAAGTCTGTAGATTCATCATCGACTCAGGGTCAACTGACAACATAGTGTCAGAGGTGGCAGTCAGTAAGTTGAAAATGGCAAGGATACCCCACACCAGTCCCTATAAGGTCACTTGGCTAAACAAAAGAAAACATGTCCTTGTGAATGAGCAAGCTTGGGTAGAATTATCTATTAGGAGATACAAGGATAAATTTTTATGTGATGTCTTACCTATGGATGCATGTCACTTGCTCCTAGGTAGACCATGTCAATTTGATAGAAAGGCCATGCATGATGGAGTGAAAAAATCATATTCTTTCAAGAAGGACAATGTGACATATAAAATTGAGTCACTGTTGGAGGATGCAGAATTGAAGACAACTAGTCCCAATGTTCTCATGGTGAGTGAAAAATAGTTCTTAGAGACTTTAGAAGAAGGACAAGGAGTTGGATTTTCACTAGTGTTAAAGCCAAAGGAATTTGCAAACAAAATAGAGAAGAGGACAGAGCTACCAAAAGAAGTCCAAGAGATGTTAGAGAAGTATGAAGGAATAGTGAGTGATGGAAAACCATCAACCCTACCCCCTAAGAGGTCTATAAGCCATCAGATAGACCTAATACCAGGAGCTACCATACCCAATAAGGAAGCCTATAAAATTAATCCTCAATAGAATGAGGAAATTGCTAGACAAATCCAAGAGCTCCTAGAACAAGGTCTTATAAGAAAGAGTAATAGCCCTTGTGTCGTGCCCACTGTCCTAGCACCCAAAAAGGGAGGAACTTGGAGGTTATGTACAGCCTCAGAGAAATCAATAGGATCACCATTAGGTATAGGTTCCCTATCCCAAAGATAGAAGACCTATTGGACTATCTAGGAGGAGCAAGGTACTTTACAAAGATAGACCTAAAGAGTGGCTAACATAAAATTAGGGTAAATGAAGGGGATGAGTGGAAACAAACATTAAAGACTACAAAAGAACTATATGAGTGGCTTTTCATACCATTTGGGTTGTCAAATTCCCCATAAAAATTCATGAGGTTGATGAATGAGGTACTTAAATATTACAATGGAAAGTTTGTATTGGTCTACTTAAATGATATACTCATCTATAGTAAGATAAGGGAAGAGCACCTCACACACCTTGAACTAGTTTTTAAGAAGCTGCAGGATCAGAAGTTGATGATCAACTTAGAAAAGTGTGAGTTCATTAGGACAAAGTTAGTGTACCTTGGTTTTGTGCTATCTCAAGGTAACCTAAAGATGGATCCAAGCAAAGTGGAAGCCATTCTCAATTGGCCTACTCCAAGGATAGCAACAAAGGTAAGGAGTTTTCATGGTCTGGCCCAATATTATAGAAATTTTACCAAATAATTTAGTGCAATTTGTGCTCCCATGTTGGACACTATCAAAGGAGGCATGAAGACTAAGTTTGCATGGAGAGAACAAGTTGATCATGGTTTTGAATTTTTAAATCAAAAGATTGCTACACAACCTATTTTGGTTTTTCCAAGCTTTGAAAAGTTATTTATAGTGGAGTGTGATGCCAACAATGTGGCAATTGGAGCTGTCTTAAGTCAGGAGGGGAGACCAATGGCTTTCCATTCGGAGAAGTTGAGTGAAGATAAGAAGAATTATTCTTCTTATGACCTAGAGATGTATGCTCTAGTTCAGGCACTAAGAAAGTGGAGGCACTATTTTCTTCCCAAAGAGTTCATAGTATTTTCTGACAACCAAGCATTAATTTTCTTGAACTCTCAAGATAAACTTGGTCATAAGCACATGAAGTGGGTTGAATACCTACAAGCATACACATTCAATATCAAACACAAGAAGGGATTGTAGAACAAGGTTGTAGATGCCTTGAGTAGAAGAGCCCTTACTATCCAGGAGAGCCAACTATAGATCATGGGAATAGACAACTTCAAAGATCTATATGGTGGTGATGAAGACTTTGCAGACATCTATAAGGTATGTCAAGAATATAAGAACCACTTTCATAGTAAATATTCTGAATATACTTTGCAAAGTAATCTCCTATTTAAAGGAAGTCAACTATGTGTCCCTAGAGGGTCTATAAGGGAGAATTTAATTCATTAGAAACACAATGGTGCATTGAGTGGTCATTATGGGGTCAGTAAGACACAAGAAATTGTTCAGAGATTTTACTTTTGGCCAAAGATGAATGTTGATATTAGGAAATATGTAGAAATTTGTATTGTGTGTCAGAAGGCCAAGGGAACATCTTCTAATGTCGGCCTATACCAACCACTTCCTATCCCAACAAGACCATGGAAATGCTTGAGCATGGACTTTGTAGTTGGATTGCCTAAGTCAAGACAAGGAATGGATAGTGTCTATGTAATAGTGGACAAATTTAGTAAAATGGCTCACTTTGTGCCCTGAAAGACAACCAATGATGCCAGCCAAATAGCTTCTCTTTTCTTTAAAGAGGTAGTCAGAATACATGGATTGACCTTGAGAATTGTATCGGACAGAGACACCAAGTTTATGAGTCATTTTTGGAAGACTCCCTAGTAGAAGTTGGGCACCAACCTATCCTTTGGATCTGCATACCATCCTCAGACTGATGGTCAAACATAGGTATTCAATAGAAGTATTGGTAATCTCCTAAGATGCTTAACAAAGGAGTATGGTTAGACATGGGACCAACTCATAGGTCAAGCTGAATATGCTTACAATGACACCGTGAACAGGACTGCTGGCAAGAGTCCTTTTGAAATTTTCTATGGCCTACACCCTAGAGGAATTTATGAACTTATAGAACTAAAGGATGGATTTAAAGGGAGTGGATGTGCTGAGGAATTTTCCTATGCTATGCAAGAGGTTCATGAAACAACCAGGAAGACACTGATTGACAATAATGAGAAGAACAAGAGTAAGGTTGATGAAGGAAAAAGGGATGTTCAATTCAAGGTTGTGGATCTAGTGATGGTACATCTCAAAAGGCTATACTATAGAAAGGAATCCCACACAAGTTACAGATGAGAAGAATTGGCCCCTACACTATACTGGCCAAGTATGGAGCAAATGCTTACAAAGTGGAGTTACCAGAGAACAGTGGCTTGTCACCTATCTTTAACATTAAATACTTGGTTCTATACAAGGGACCAATCCCTGATCTAGATCAGAGCTTGACTGAAGTCATCCAAGAGGTAGAAGAACTATATTTGCCATCTACAAAAGTCAAGAAGGCAGATTGCATACTAGAATCCAAAATTTACAAGAAAACTAGGAAGAAGGATTACAAAGAACACTTAGTGAAGTGGCAAGGACAACTAGATGAAGATGAAACATAGATAAAGGAGTCAGAATTCAAAAATTTGGGCATTGATCCTGACTTAGTCAATCCAAGGATGGATTGAAATCTTTCACTTAGGGAGGATGGTGCAGGAGCACCTAGGCTACCTAATAAACCCTAGATGTTTTGGATTGTAACTGACCTTAGCCAAGTCAATGTGTGTGTTTAATTTGGACCTTAGTAGGTCTTGTAAGTGTAGACATCTAAAATCATCCTTATATTAATTTAATTAATATTCTCATAACATTATAGTTAATTTTCATTAATTATATTTGTTATATTCTTCTATCTATTTAATTAAATTTATTTAATTAAATATGATTCACTTTCCTTAGTATTTGAATTTAATTTAAATACTACCCCTTTTAATGTATTAAATCTCATTTAA
>MU225535.1:133117-144108 GCA_018584345.1 Thuja plicata
TGGAATCTTCATCATAGCATAGTATTGCATTTGCATTCATAGTGAAGGCTTGAGACAAGTTTTCAATACTTGTTTCTTGAGTTCTTCACTCTCTTCAATCAATTAGTTTGCATTCCTTAATCAAATATTTGGATTTATAATATTGTGTTGGGAGAGCACACCCATAAACTTCTTTAAGAGCAAATCAACAAGGCTTGGGTGCACTTGTTTGGCTCATCTAAGGCTGTGATGGATCTCTTGTTGTTTTTAATAAGTATGTTTAGACATGTTTAATGTTGTTATTTGATGTTTATCTCTAACATTTTCATGTCTGAGCATGCTCCCAACAGGTTAGATTTCATTGCATACAGTAAGGTGTGTTACTAGGTGGATGGATAGTTAGTGTATAATCCAACCTACTCTAGCTAGCTTACTTTAATGCATAGTTTTGGTCTAAATGGGGAAATATGGTCTAAATGTGTCCTAGACCTTAGCATAGAAATAAATATGATTTTATAGGATTTTATGATGTTGGTTCATTGAACAATATGGCTTAGAGGCCCTAAAATATAGGATTGAGGCATAAATGCAAAGATGCTCAAAAGTTGTCATGACAACATTTGCAACTTTTTGCAAATGTTGCATGCAACTCGACAACATTGGATTCCCCTCATTGTAGGAGTCGTAAATTAATGGATAATTCCTAGAAAAATGGAAGAAGCATCTTAAGGATTTATGTGTCTCATTTCCAGAGGACGAGACTGTAAGCAAGTTTTTGAATAGGAAGCAACTCTACAATTCTATCTTTTGAGCAATATTCGAGCATTTTGAGTTACTAAGTAATTAGATGGATTGAAATGATTGATGTAATGTGATATCTTTGTTGATTCAGTAGATAAAATACTTTTTCATTCATTTTTCAATTATTGTAGAGTTATTTTAGTAGCATTTATAAATTGATTAGGATTTAGGGAGTCTGCTGGTTCAGTTTAGAGTAGTTTGTATTTCCATGGCTCCCCCATGAAATCTAACTGTGGGAATATCCTAAGGGTAGATGAATGTTTTAGGGGAGCCTATGTACATTTAATATATTCAAGGAGAGTTCATGAAGAGTCAAGATACTATTTTTAGAGTTATGCCCTAGGCGAACAATGTCTGTCCGGTTAGGGGTGTAACCAAGTAAGAATCAAGTGCCATTGCAAAGGAGTATGTGAGGGAATGAAAAAAAGTGTGGTTCCTAAAGCCTTAGGTTCTAATTGAACCCTTCCTATGCTTTTAGATCCTATCCAATCCATCTTGACACTTTTCTAACAAGAAATTAGAGTGTTACTGTCAATGCTTAGAAATAGGGCTAAAAGACCTACATTTTAGGACAATAGTATACGTATGGTTTTAGGAGATAAAACCTTGAAAATATTTTAGGTCTTGGAAAATGGTATCCAATTCCTAAGTTATTTTTTGGGGTTGTGTGGAATTTTTTGACAAGAAACAAGAAAAACCCAGTGGATAGGGCTAATAGGGCTACTAGGCCTAATAGGTTCAAAATCATTATAGAGGTAGAACTCGATCACTTTGGAATAGAAGACCCATTCAAATTGGATTCAAAAGATGTCATATGGATGTCTTGAAGGTGTACATGTCCTTTGTAGCACTTGTATGGATGTTTGGGAAGAATTGAGCTTCGAATTATCCAAGGAAGTATAGAGGTAAATAGCACTTTCAATGGTGGAAAACTTTCAAGATTGGGCACAAAGAAACTAACTCATAGTGTGGAGTTAGAATAGACTTGGGGTATGAAGACTCAAGGATTTGGTGGATTCTAGAAGGGAATTAGGATCCTAGGTGGACTAAGGCAAGTTAAGACCTTAGGTGAGTGAGTGCAATCCAATCTTGGGACTCTTCCATCAATGCTACAGAAAATAAATGCACATGTTGGCCACAAGATCCAACATCCAAAAACCAAATCAGTGAGAAAGCTTACCAAGAAATAGAGACCAATAAATGAAACAAACAAGAAGTCAAGAACAACCATCGAGACCAGTCGGTGAAGCCATCCAAAACAAGTAACCGAGCTCGATCGGTGGAACGAAACAACAATCCTTCAACCGACCAAACAAGAGCAGTTACCGAGAACTTTACCGAGCACTCTCCAACAAGATACCGAACCCAAAAAAACATATTTTTGGTTGATATAGGATTTCTAAGAACACAATATGCTCTTGTATCAACCTCCTCTATTTTTGAGATCTTATCATTATAGCTATACGCTAATGCCATCAATATATTTTCCATGAAATCCTCATATTTAATAGTTCCTCCTTGATTCTTGACGTTGTTAACTTCATTCTCCACTCTATGAAAGTAGCTCTTAATGTCTTCACCTTCTTCCATTATCAGATTCTCATAGTGACATTTTGTTGTAAGATTCTTAGATAACTTAACTCTATCATTTCCTTCATATATCTCTTTCAATTTTTCCCAAACTTCTTAAATCTTCAAAGAGATAACCTTAGCTAATTCATTCTTTGATAGAGAACTAGTAATCACATACCTCACTTTTTCATTGTCCTCATACATTGCGATTTCATCTAGATTCGTAAGACCATTTTGAGGGAACACATAAATTTTCTCTACATGCTTCCAGGTATTGTAACCAACCAAAATAAAATATCCTTTCATCTGATCATTCCATGCATTGTAGTCTAATCCATCAAACATAGGAATGTTTAGTTTGTGTTTCATTCGATCTTCCTCAAGAGGTTAAGCTCTATACCAAGGAACCAAGCTTTGATACTAATTGTTGAACAAGCCAAATAAATGAGTGGGGGGGAAGGGTGAATCAATTATTCCCACACACTTTATACAACTTTTTCTCTTTTGGTAAATAATTAAAGAATAGTAATAAAAACTTTTGATCTATCTATTAAATATATTCAACATTCACAGTAGATGTAAACATGAAAGCACAAAAAAAAAAACACAGAAAAAACCAAGATTTACATGGAAACCTGAACTAGGAACAACAAGAGAGAAGCTAATTCTCATGAAATGAACACATGTTAAAGTGACACTAGTTAAGGTAATTTTTACAAAGGCTCACCACCGATTGTGCTCACTACAGGCTGGCTCACTATCAGTCAGGATAACTATACTTAAAAAAAATATGGCTAATTTCCAATACAATTAGTCTCATGACCAGATAAATAGGCTCGCTACTAGAATATATGAAAATAGATTGAATCCACCACTGAGATCGTTGTTACCAGCACACAACAATACATGAATTATATATCAATCTGCTACTGATTGCATCAACACGTATGATCACCAACACATAGATCTCCTGTATAAAGATTCACAATCACTTCACATTCAAGCATCTCACATGCCCCACAAACAACTAAAATTATGACTCTTATTATACTGCTTGATGCCATCAATCATATGGGCCCAAAAAAATTAAAATAGGTCACACCAAGAAATTTCCACGGTGTTAAGGAATGAAATGTGGACCACCTCAATCAATAAAAAATTTCATGTGTAAAACAACACACTAAACCATCTTCAAAGCCTTCGGTACCAACGGATATGAAGAAAATGTTACATAGTTCCTGGTGGGATAGAAACATGAATGAACATGTTCCAAATAGGATCAAGCCCAAATAAAGGATCCACCATATGTTGCACCACAAATAGGACCACCACAAAAAAGGAAAAAAAGATAAGTATCTAAGGTACATCCTTCAGTGAACACCTCTACCGACACACCAAGGATATCAGTACACACCAACCAATACAAATAAAACATGAACATGCATAGGATATGTTGACATAAATGACTACCATTAATGACAACATCATGAATAACATCAAATTAATATTCTAACATTTTCCAATTCTATGAGGCATATTATTTTAATTAATAAATGGAATAGAAGATGTACATATTTCAAACCATGATATTCATCAAGAAGTAAAATTCTAAGGTTTTACTTTGAGATTACATTTTGAGTGTTTTTAAGATCTAAAGAGCAATTGAAGATCACAATCTCTTGGATAGGATCAAGTTCTAGTTGTTATAGCTTCACAATTATGACATGTTATGTTTAAAACAAGTATAGAAAAATATTAAAATTTAGGATATGATAGATTTTTGTAAGATCTTATTGACCTGTCATACTATTATATGCATAGATATCTCAGTTGTAACTTTACAAATTCAAACTACTTTAGCAATGTTTAGGATTAGGCTTGATGATTTTTATAGTTTTCATGACTCACATACAAATGTATTTGTCATACCTTATGATTAGTGGTGTTTGAACTCTTGAGTTGTTCTAGTAGCTTATATTTTTCTAGTCCTATTTTGACAATAATAAGATTTCCTTCTATTATGTAATTTATTCTGTTGATTTATTCAACAAATGGAGAGAGATATTCACTATAAACCTTACAAGGTGTCTTAGTTACATAAAAGTAATCACATTGTGATAAATGAGTAATGTATGGTGAGCTTAAGAACTAACATATACAGGGGTGAATGTTGTGTGACATCATGTACATGTATTTTGATCATATCATTTTTGGAAGGCCTTGATAATTTAATAAGAAGTTTATGCATGACTGTTAGGTAGACACCTATAGTCTTGTTGAAGATATAAGTTCTAAATAATTTGAATAATATAGAGAAATATTACAAAAAAAAATCCATGTGATGATGATATCAAGGGAAATCTTAAATAATTAAGAGATAAGGGAAGTTGAAAATATAGCCATTAAATATTTCATAAATGATGTGACATAACAAAAGATGATCCAACATGAATCAATCAAACTAGAAAATCCATGGGAGAATTTGTTTTTGTAAGAAAAGTATGATAAGAAGGCTCATAGAATGGTTGAATTTAATGAGTTCTTATGGTTAGATACATGTAAAGGATGTCTTGCGAAAGAGAAGGTGATTAAGCATTGTGTTGAACAAGTGGCACAATATATATGCCTAATAGAGGATCCAAGGGAGGAAAGAAGGAAACTTTTAATAGGTTATTTGAGAATAAAAATAATGTACAATGGTAGGTGTTATCAAGTAATACCCAAAATAAGAGACATATACAAAAAATTGTTAATATATTGAAGTATAACCCAAGAGATTTAGATAAATTTTATAGGTGAGAAGCATATCATAATGGAAGGTTTTGTAGAAACACTAAATAGAGGTGTTAAAACATGAGTAGAAAAGAAGTGGGAGAAACACATGTCTAAAATATTTGATGAGAAGTAAAATTGTAGAATATATGCCAATAATAAGGAGCAATGAGTAAAAGATGTTGAAAAAAATATGTCTAGTATTGAAGAACAATGGTGTTGAGCAGTTAGCTAATAAAATATATATTAATACATACTAAGTGGCATAGAAAAGGAAGGTTATGTTAAAGGAAAGTTATGGAAACTTTGTGAAAGACATAATAAGATGTAATTTTAGTAAGTTCCAAAAGGGAATTTATAAATTATAAGTAGTTTAAGGAGCCACAATTGTGAAAGAAAAAGTGGGTGAATATCTATTGGGTAGTAGAAGCATGAATCATGTGATATTGTAGATTGTAGGAAACATGGGTTTAGTAGAAAGGAAGACTGATACAAGGTTTTGTTGGGAATGATAGGTAATGAGGGGGGGGTGAATTAGTATAAACATATATCTTACTAATTCAACCACTTAACCAAATAACCATTGTAATGCTTTCTAAATCTATAAAGTAAGTATCTTAGGAAAATATGAATGAAATAGTAATAACAAGCATCCACAAATTTCACACACATAACATAGTAATTTTCACATGGAAACCCTTGTAAGAGGGAAAAATCCATGATGGGGATGACACCCACAAGCCCAATAACTGCAATATATGAGTTTCCCCTGTTAGGAGCTACAATACCCTTTTTGAGGGTTCATCCCATTAAAAGTGACTAGTATAGTGTTAGAAGTACCATAAGATAAACTATGATCTACCTTGCTAGAGGATTTGAAACCTCAATAAATAAGTCACCTTGTTAAAGGATTTACAAATAAGAACTTGTAAGAGTTCACTCAGTTAAAGGATTTGACCTGCTGCACTCTGTACTTTGTATTCTTCTCTCTGATCTCTAATCGCAACTTCAAATTGAAATCATAAAACCGTAATCACCCAAAAACTTTAACAACAACAACAACAACTCTTGTAACAACTTTTAACTCTCTCAGATTTCTTAAAAAAATAATTTCCACCGACTCAAAAATGATCTTTGAATTAATTTCTCATGATAGAACCATGTGTCCAATTGATAATATCGAGATGTAAAAAATGATTTTCCATGACCACATTAAGTCAAAATAAGATCTGCAAGTTTACATCTCCAAGATAACTAACACATTTTTGCTTCTCCAATGCAATCCCTTTAAATCTATCTTAAATGCTTTCATCAATCACGTAAATACAAATACATTGGATCTATAACCTTTATTCCACATCATCACATCATTAAACATGACCACATTCAATTTATTACTCACTACTCTGTGATCTATTGACCGGTTAATCAAGAACATAAAATTTCTACATGTCTTAGTGTTTGTGTCTTTCAAAACTTTATCACCAATCAACTAAATGTATTGTGGTTGGAACCATGTTGTAATGTGATCTTTTTGAGTCTTTAGTTGTGACCGCTCTACATAATTATGTTTACATCATGACCTTCACCAAAATGTTGTTTGAACAGTTTACCGCTCTTTAATACAACCAAATTTCAGTATACCTTCTTTACCGATTATACCTTTTCTTTACCTGTTGTATATTATGACTTGTATTTCCTTAGTTGCACTATACAGACTTGGTTGACATCAAAGAAAACAATATATATAACTCCTTATCACTGCACCACAATAGTGAGAAATCTGTAATAGCAACATGTTTATCCTTAAGGAAATAAAGTGCTTGTGTAGGAAAACTAATGTTGAATTGTGTAGTTGTAAATCATTAAATAAAAAATTGAGTTGAAGTAATTTCGAACAATACAATTCACTAGAGATGTAAAGTAGTGTGGTGTGGCTTGTTGGTGCTTTTTCTTGCAGAATCTTGTATAGCAGTATTGCTTGACTCTTATGAAACCCAAATTCTAATTATGTCAAGAAACAAGTCCAATTAACGAGGATTAAATCCTCCTTCACTTTGAGCTCCATAGGCTCAGGCGGGTGTAGCTCACTTCTTCCCTAAATGATTAATAGTTTTTCAACAGGCATGCTTAATAGATGTAACATAAAATTAAAATGATAACAGTTTGTGTATAGATTTGATGGGAACCACACAACTCAACACATAAGACTAGTGCCTTATCAAATGGGCATAAAGTCATTCACTATGTAAAGACCTTTAATATCAAAGACACATCAAATATAAATCCTGCACTGAATATTGAATTAGACTATGCCTTACATAATATATTCACACTTCCTAGAAGAAGAAATAATTATCAAATCTGTTACAATATTTTACTTGCTAAAACTATCTTAAGGATTTAATTCTCTCCTTGAAAGAAACCTTAATACAGTTCAACACTCTGCCTTACAAAGTGATGGACTGAAATGTCCTTAACAACCAATCCAAATGAGTACAAAAACTGGAAACAGAGACAACTATTCATTCAAATCCTTCAAATCACAAGAAGTACATACATATATTGATATCAAAACATCAAGTACATATGAAATCAGAGCCAAAGAGACCACTGATAAACTTGATCAAAATATGCAGAACTTTTACAAGCTTTTGTGGCATAAAATTCCCATGCCTACAAAATGATCCTGGAAGTCCTTTTATAGAAACAAGGACTTCAACAAGCTTCAAATTCACGTAGGGTTAGGGATACAACTACTAAAACATTACATGACAGAGAACATTAATTTATCATAACAATAACCTAGCAGCTATGTCACACAGATTAAAACATTCCTTTAAAACATTCTGTTGGGAAGAATCTGATGTGGCCGTCATCCATCTTGGGAATTTGAAAGCACAATACTCTGCAATAGGAATAAAGAATGAAATATCTGACATGAATTAATTACTCTAGGAGACTTAACCCTTAAGAAATGTAGAAAATCAATTTTCCCTCTTTGAAAAGCTCAAGATCCTAGGAATCTAATCTGATCTGTATTATAGATTTTTGAAACAATTCATCATTGATGGCGAAGAACAAAACGAGATGAACCAAAGAATTAAATATTGATTAACAAATTAACCAGAAAACCTAAAGAGATAATTATGCAATAAATGTCTTCAAAATCACCAAAATTTCCTCCATACAACATCCAATAGTTGTAAAAACACGGCCCAAAAGATCAAATTCACCTATTTACTACTTTGTAGCATGAGACATAATCCACCACTTTGAAATTCCTACAAAACGCATTTGAAATTTTGAAATTTTGAGAGATGATCTAGATTTAAACTTTATATCACTTTAAAATAGAGCCGTAGATCCTTTTAAGTTGTCAAGGCCTGTGATCTCATCCACCACGCAAAATGTAGGCGTGATGACTTGAAGACTAGATGTCGAGAAAATTTATCATAAGGCTTTATGCCTACCACACAATCCTCTCAAACTTATCCATCCTTTACTTTAACCTTAGTTCTAAAACCACGGGTCCCACTTAACTAGAAGGACACATGGCTACCAAGTGTAATGCCTCAAAGGTTAGATCATGCACATCTTCTTTATAAGGCTTTATGCCTACCACAAGATCTATCAGTACTTTCTTTATCTTTAACTCATTCCTTATTTGGCCGAGTGACATCACATGTCCACATGTCACAGAGGTGTAATGCGTCAATGGTTAAATTGACTACATCTTTTGATTGAGGCTTTACACCTACTGTTGATCCTCTTTTAAGTTGACCTATATTTAACCCTTCACCTTTACGCAAACCTGGCCCCGCCATCCACCACATGTTAGCTAGGCGCATTGCCTTGATCATTAAAAGGCTTCATCTTTCTCATTAAGGAATAACGCTCGCCATTGGATTAAACAAGACATGCATGGGAGATGTAAAGTAATAAATAAGTCAGGGACATAGGACTTAGGGAAATAAAAGAAAATTAATTCATCGCCTGCTTAGACTTAGGAAAAATTTAAAAGGGACTGCCCCATTCGACATAACAAATAAGCACACAGGTTATAAGGTTTTTAAGTGACCAAAAAGGTAACTGGAAATTATAACAAACCATGAAGGGTTTAAGATTTTTTCAACCAACAACTATAATTTTGAAATTAGGGTTTAAGGAAACGGCCAAAAATAAGAGGATTTTTAATATTTAAACTAGATTTTCTCACAGAGACTTAGGGTTTTAGGTTAGAGATCATTAGAGCTGTAAACCAGGCATAAAAATTCAAAAATTTAGTAGGGGAAAAAACCTTTTTTGTAACCCTAACCAGGCCCGAGACAATATACATTTGCATCGACAAAATATGACCAACATGGCCAACATTTGGTAGAGGGTGAAAGATTGCCCATGTTAGCTCCTCAAAGTT
Organism: Thuja plicata; assembly: GCA_018584345.1. Taxonomy (NCBI): domain Eukaryota; kingdom Viridiplantae; phylum Streptophyta; class Pinopsida; order Cupressales; family Cupressaceae; genus Thuja; species Thuja plicata. Next base: position 142,659 of record MU225535.1, read on the forward strand.
GGAAGATGTGAAGGAATGAGAACCAATATTTTCCAAAGGGATTGTGCAAATGTTTAAGCAGTGTTGAAGTGGAAGCATTGGTTGAAAGAGTGGTTCCATCACTTAGTCCTTATTTGTAAGCATTTAGCTCACAATTTTCTCTACATGTGGTGTCTAACATAGGAACATCCTCAATCTAAAAATAATCATGAGATAACCAAAAATATTGTGTTCTTTTCTCTATTTTCCATTAGTTTATAAGTTTATTTGTAAGTGAAAGGATCCTAATCAATTACATTAGATCATCTTATTGGTATTAATTTCACGATTTATAAAAGGAATTGCAGTAATGTAAGGGGATATTTTTGGTGAAATTACTATTATAACCATGTGCAAAGTTTTTGTGACACCTCTTTTCATAAGCACTAACTAAGATATCCACTAACAACATATTACTAGAAGTTGCGCGCTTTTGTGCGTGCAACGATGAGCCGATATGAGTTTTTATTTTGAAGAAAGTGATATGTTTTGTACAATGCCAATAGTAGAAGGAATTTTTAAAATGATATATAATAATTCTTAGTTCATGATGTTTTTCTTGGAAATTATATGTCAAAGTGGCTTGTGTAATCACCTAAAAATGGTCATCTAAACCCTTGACCCCCAATCTCAGCAATTAATCAAGAAACCCTAATCTTGATTATTCTAAGTCCTAAATCAAACAGGAAATTCATCAAATTTGGACTGATCAGACCTAAACCCTAGGTCCTAATCGATCATCTTACTTGATTAATTAATTAATTCCTAAAATCACATTACGTTGGCAAATAAACTTTATACTATTATTTAATTGATATTCTGATATATTAATTAAATAAAAATTACAAAATTGTCAATTAAATCAAAAAGGAATTAAATTAATTATAAAAAACATAAATGTGCATTCAAAATAAATTAATTTATTAAAAATGCATATGACATCATCAAATTCATTTGAGTGATTATAAAAATGGAAACAATCTAGTTTCACTAAGTTAACTGATTCTCATCTATTTATCATTTTGGAAACATTTCAGTTAACTGAAAACTGAATATGGAAGTTTCCAAAACAACTGATCAGTTAGTTCAGTCAAATGACTCTCTCGACCAATCAAATAACTTGCACATGGATTGTGCTTCTTCAATCGAATCTGAGCCACTCTTTTTGTTCGATCTCGACCGTCGATTTGAGAGAGATTTCTATAAAAGAGAAACTCTTTTCCTTCACAAAGGACCCTAATTTTTAATTAAAGTTATTATACTGCATTTTTATGTTAGCATTCTTAGCACTAATCATTTAACTTTTATTGTTGTTTATTACTTTCAAAGCATGCAAATCAATCTAACTTAGAGCACACTTTGTTTTGGGCTTAAAACTGAATCTCTCATATTTCAATTTGGTGCTTCTAAAACAAATCTTAATCAGCTTTGG
>MU225535.1:158564-172679 GCA_018584345.1 Thuja plicata
GCATTCAAGCATCCATTTTCATGAAGGAGATCCATTGGAGGCCATTGAAGGATTCAAGCTACATAGTGCCCTTTTGGTGATCTCTCCATCCACCTTCTTCCAAGCCTCTTCCAAATTCAAGAACCCACTCAAGACTTGGTGTTGGAGTTCTACAAGAGATTGATTGAAGACATCCTACATGATACATTATACATTCTAGATCCATTTTATGCATACATACTTGTGGATTCACAGATTTGAATCCGCCACAAGGGCTTCCATATAAGCAAGGTGAATTTATGCATTTACTTTTTTTACTTCTGCAATTTCAATTATATATATTTGAGGTTAATTCCAAAACTGGGGTTTGACCAAGGCAAACCCCTTTCCCCCAAAAAACAAACATTTTTCTTGTTGGTACAGGTTTGGGACTGTAAATCTGAGGCCAGATCCGGATACCCTTTTTGGATTTCTTTTAGACTGTGCAAACATGGACACTTTCAGAGTTGAGCAGATCGAGTTGGAAAAAGTGGTACAGGGTTGACCTTTTTCATAAGACGACATCAGAATGGAAAAATATTTCTAGGTTTTGTCCGTCTCTATGTTTCAGTTTGGTATCAACTGTTAGCATCTCCAGAAATAGTCTACAGATCTCAGAAAACAACAATCATTGATTTGCACTATTTTAAGGTTGGTATTTCATCTCATCCATTTCAATTCCTTGAACTATCATATACATTCCTTTCTAAAATGGGAATTTAAGATCTTTCCTCTTTGCTCTCATTTCCAAATGATTGATTCATTTGTGCATTGATCCTTTTTGGGTTGATCAATTTGGATCTTTCATTTGTGCATTTGAGGTTGAAAGGAACATCTTATCTTCCCCACACATCACACAAACATTTACATTTTCAAATATGACATCCATTTCATATGTTACATTTTGGCAACATCTATTTTATATGTTACAAAGTTAAAAACTTATCAGTTTCTACAACTAAAACTATACTATAAGCTGCATTTATGCTCATTGAGAAAAAATTGGCAAAAATATAGTTAAAAAAACTCGAACAAAGACACTCTAGAAACCTAAATTTGGTCAGGTGTATTTCGGTCGATCATAAGGCAATTTTATCAAATCAAATGGACTGATTCAATCAAAAGGGACTAAATTACATCAAATCAGAGAATCAATTACTAAATATATTGATTAATTAAATATAAGTCTAAAAGGGATAAATCTAAACTTTATAATTGATTTAATCAATTAATTGTATAGTTTTAAATAAAAAATCAAAATCAACCTATTCCTTACATTGCTAATTTAATTAATTAAATCCTTATTTATTTCAAAAAAAGGGACAAGAATTTGAACAACCAATGAGAATCAATGATTGAAAGCACCTGGATCACTCCAAACTTTGCAACCTTGATCACTCATTTTGAACTTTTAAATCTTCACCACTCAAATTTTCTCTTTGTCCCAACCTTTGAGACCACCATTTAAATGGTCTCCCCATTTGAAACCATTTGAAAGCCTTCAACTCAACCAAGCCTAAGTCATGATCAACTTAACTCTACCCCCTACCCTTGGGAAATCCTATAAATACTAGGCATTTTGAGAGCATTATCAATCCTAGACATTCATGAGCAATTGCATCCTTACTATAGAGAAATTCATTGAGATCATAATCATCTGAGAGCATAATTGAGCATATTTTGAGCAATTAAGAGCATAATTGAATGAATTGCAATGGAAATTTGAGAGTTATGACCTAGATTAGGTATCATCTTACACCAATTTTCATTCTAGGATTGTCATATTTAGAGATTAAGGCTAAGAGCTCCAATGGCATTCTTAGATAGAGATCCATGGAATGTTAAATGATAATATTTTTCAATTCTTAGATTAAATAGTATTATTGTTTCCATATAATTGATAGATTGCACATTTATTTCATGAATGTATGATTTATACATACACAAATGGTGCCCATTGTGGGGCTTTAGGCCTCTAATATCCATTTTTCTTTCATTTTTGCATGTTTTTGTGTGTTTATTGTCTCTTTTGCAGGTTTCAGGTAAAGTCTCGTATACAGGATAAACACTCACGCCCACAAACAACAAAGTCATGTGTAGAAGTACTTCATCCCTCACGTATAGTAGCAAAGGCTCACCTGTGAGATAAATAGTCATGCTTGTGAATAGTGAAATCACGCCTACAATCTTTCTTCTCTCGCATGCAATATGTCTTATCTCACATTTTCTATAGCTTTGCTACGCATTTAAATTCTATCTTATGGTTAGTAGTGCTTAAAGTTGCGTGCAATAGCCTAGAAACTAACACTTACACTGCTTTAAAATTGCACTTAGACTATAGAAAAGATGCGTGTGTAAGCTGTTAAATCACGTGTACAGTTATCTATGTTTTTCAAGTTGCAGAATATTAAATTCTGATATTTGATTGTCTGTGTTTTATATTTCTGCAGATGAACAGGCATCCCAAAGTCCAAAAACTAGAGAACCAAATCTGCAAGGAAAGCAAGGAGGTAATAATTCTCAATAAACATGCAAAAGAGCTTCATAATATAGCTATTTTGGACAATTTGGAAAAAGAAAAGGCATTTTATACTCATTTTGTCAAAATTGTTCAACATACAAGATTAAATTTCCCTCATTGAATTAGCTATAAGTTTGATAAGATCTTGAATTCATCTTGCAAAATTTAGGGAAGATCTTTAAATTTGTTGTTACTTCAATTCCTTTTTGGTTTCCCTTCACTTTTTTGGCTTTGTTGACTAACTTGTTGGAGGAGAAGGAGAGGGAATGATTGCCACTAGGTGAGTAAAAGAAAAAAAAGCAAGAAAACCTCAAAATTGTGCCTAGCCTTTGCTAGCTACAAGGATAAGGTATTTCTCTAAACAAGCTTGAATTTTCTTAACTTGTGGCATTTCAAAGTTAAAAATATAGCTTATTAGGGCAAGCCTATTATTGTTCACTCAAGGAAAACATTAGGTATATGCTCTCAACTTTTTGTAGTTGATCAAACATCCAAAAGTGTTGGAATTGGGTGATAGAAAGAAAGGTGGTAATTGAACCAAACACTTCATTTTCTAAAAACCTCCTTGTTAAGAGGTTCAAAATTTACAACTTTGTGTTTGAAGTGTTTGGAATTGGAAAAAGTAGTTGGGATATGCTTTTCACTCTTTGAGTGAAAAAAAACTCCCCAACCTGCTTGATTCGACTCATTATTGCTTTATATGAACATGCTAGAACTTTAGAGGGCCTGCCTCCCAAGAATAGCCTTACAAGGACAGTGAGAGGGAATGACCCAAGTGGGAGAAAATTACTTTAGTCATGATATACATCCAACCTACTATAATATAAATGTATTCATCCTCAAAAGGATCGAATGAAAAATAGGTGCTAAGAATCTTCACCTCCTCCAGTATTCCTTCGAGATTGTGCAAAATCATATCTTTATGCATGTGGGAGGCCCTTGCAAAATGGTATAAAAGAATTTTTACTTGTTTGAACGGATTTAATCTACAAACCCTATTAAATTAGCAAGCCTACCTTTTTAAAGCCACGTTTAAAAGCCAAAATTGACCTTAGGTAGCTTGCTTCGAAGATATTCTGGTTTTGACCCATTACAACATCCGAGAACATACACTTTGTGTTGTTTTAGGAACAGAAACAATTCTTTGCTGTGTGTGTTGTGGTTTTTTCTCAATTTTCAAATAAAACATCCTAAAATCTGATCACAAGAACCTTAAATTTTTAAAAATCATCAAAATTAGTGGCAGATTCATTTTTACTTGTGAATTTGCATGTACAAACATTCTTTTCACGTGTATCAGTAGTTATGTTGTGCTTAAAAAACTCAAGTTGTGCGTACCAAGTTTTAAGTTGCACGTAGTCACTCTCCAAGTTGTGCGTGCATCTATGACATTGCGCACACTAACATTTAAATGCCACGCACTATATCCTAAAGGTGCGCATAATATCTTTCCAGTAAGTGTGTAATCTTCTATTAAGTTGCGCATACCAACAAGAAAAATTGCGCGTATAGATTGAGACAGAGGAACAAGGGGGAATTTCCCAAGGGTTTGGAATAATTTTGAAAACACATTTGGATACCCTTTTTGGAGTACTTTATTTCCATTCTATCAGATAGATCAAATTCCTTCAAATATCTATGATGATGAATCTATTTGAAACACGAATCAATCATATGGAAAGCAAAGATCAAAATTGTCATAAGCATCAAGATGAAGAAGTAACCAAAGCTGAATTTGAGGAGGCATCCCAAGATCCCATGTTCCTCGAAGTCATGGAAATTTTTTTGAAGAGGGATAAAGAACCATAGTTCTTACACTTGGGTCAATTAGGATTTAAGCTTCCTCATAATTATGATATATCAACCTTAAATAAGGATGAGGAAAAAGAAAAGGATACATCATCTAACAAGCCATCATTAAGATCAATCTGTCCCTTTCTTTATGAACATGAGCCATCCATATCTTCATCTTCTTCAAAAAAAGAAGCATTTAAGCACAAAAAACCCATCGTTGCTTAAGAACAACTTCATGACCATCCGATCTTTGATCAAGAAAATGAAGAGAAAGATACTACTCTCAAGCAAGATCTAATGTATGAACACCTATCTAGAAATGGTTTTCCTATAAACTCAACTTCTTCCACTATTTCTCCATCTCACAAATCTTCACATCTATCCAAAATAAATTGATTGTGCAATCAACCTAATGAGGATTTTTTTCATGATAAATATGTCTATCCTCAATGGATACCTCTAAACGAAACCCAAGCTAACTTACATCTTTCTACAAATTTTTTCCATGCTTCAAAGATCTTAGACCCCAAAACTTCATGTGCTTCAATGCCTATTATACCCATTCAAAGGATTCCCCATCATTCTTCCAAGAATCCCCCATGAATATTCAAACCCATGACTTGTCCTTAGAAGTGGATCCATTTCAAGAGGATAATCCAAAGTTTGAAGAAAAAAATATCAATAAAGATCAAGATCAAGATGATATACAGTCTCCTACCATATTTGATGAAGGTCCCATATCCATAGAATCTGATGATGATCCCCTTGCATCCTTTCATTTCTTACAAGTTAATATCCTTCAAGGTCAAGAAAAAAGTGTCCTTCCAAGCTCTATATCTTTTCCACTTCCCAAGCAAGATCAAGATATCCCTTCCACAATTTCCAATGAGCGTATTGAAAATCAACAGAAAAATATCATCTCTACACCATCCAAAGATCCTTGTCAAGATCAAAGTATCCTATCATTTCCTTGTCATACTCCTCCATATTCACCTCAAGAAACCATCATTCCTCCAAATTCCTTGCATTATAATAAATCCCTTCAAACCTCAATTGATCCTATCAAAGTTGTTCCTATGAAATTTCTTCATGAGCCTATTGGTATAAAGATAAATCTTAAATATGAGAACCTCAACAATGCAGCTCATTCCAAAGATGTTGAAATCCTTTTCACACCTTATCTCCCTCCATTCAAACTCAACCATACACCTTCACCATCCTCCAAATCCATTTTTGGCCCCTATGTCCCAAAGCTAAAGTCTTCTTCCCTTCCATCCATATTGATTACCTATATTCCTCCATAAATCATGCCCACCGTCCCTAGCTCTCCATTCACTTACTCTACCATGTATCAAGATCAATAAAGGCACACATACTTGAAGAATGTCCAAACACCAATCCATATGAACCCTCCATATTATTCCTATTCACCCACAATTCCTAAGTCTTTTGGAAGCAATTTGGATGTGCAACATAGAAATCAGAAATCCAAGAATCCACATATGTATAAAGATCACCATGTCCCATATAATCAACATGTTAATGAAAAGAAAAAAGAAATATCCAAAAGGATGCAAAGGTCCACCAAGGAAAAATAAATATCCAAGAGACCACAAAGGTCCACCAAGAAAAAAGAAAAATCAAAGAAAATGTCAGTTCCTAAATCCCTCATTGAAGAAATGCATTCAAAAGCATCACAAAAGAAAGAAAAATAAAATACTATGTGGATTCCCAAGTCACTTTTGAAAGACTTTCACACAAAATAAAAAATAAAAATTTGACATTCAAGCTTCCAAAGGCTTCCACTCCATCTCCTTCCAAACATGTTCCACTTTCAAAGTCTACTTTGGGTTCCTATATCCCAAAATCTACTATCTTAGATACATCCTCACTTCCCTCATCCATTGTTTCTCCATCATTTCACCACCCTTCAAAGTGTGTTTCAAAGTTAATCTTGCCAACATTTCCATCCATAACATACATGCTTCTTATCCTCATATTCATTATCCAACACCTATGTTCCATCTTTCCATCTCTCTTATCCAATCTATGGCATAAAACCTTCACCACCATCAAGAATTATCCTCCATATGTGTCCTTTATCATCACCTTATCAACATCTTTGAGAATCCTAGCCATATTCATGGTTTATTATAGCATATCTTTCAGAAGAGCATTGTCCAAAGATCCAGATATTGGGGAAATTTTGAAAAAAAAAAAATTCAAAAGAGAAAAGTGCCTTGGTGAAAACCTGGGAAACGAGCACCTTGGTAGCAAAAGTAAAGAGAAATCAATTTTTCCTATGGCGAAAACCACTTTTTATGGCACCTTGGACAAGGACCATGATGAAAACCTGGCAAACAAGCATCATGCGTAATTCCTCCTCTTTCACTCTACGCTTGGGGGAAATTTTCATCCATGCTATCTTCCATCTTCCTATCATTCATATCACTCGCATCCATATTCATTCTTTCACCTTTGATCTTGACAAGGTTGAACATATCTATGAGCATCAGGTATCCTGACATCCATTATTCTTTCCATCATCCTATGTTGCATCCATGCTACCCTACGATGATCTTGCTTATCCCAAATTCACCTTCATTTATTCCTAAGTAGTCTTGCAATAATCCCAAACCATCCCCTCATAGCCCCCATCATTCCTTTATCCTGATTGTGCTATCATATCCACATTATACCCAAATTAAACCTTTGGTCTTGATCAAAATGAAGAACATAAAATGCAAAAATTTGTTTTCAAAAACTTCTTGACATGTCCACTCTTTTGGACCACCCACTTTCATGACATCAGGTCATTATCCTATATAGCACTGCATCATTGAATTTTTTTTCTTATCCAAAACATGCTTCACATTGCTATATCCTTTTTCCTTAGCTTTGGTAATCTTGAGGAGATGGTCCTACGGGTCACATTCACTACACACACTTCATCCATCATTTCCAATCCATTTCTAAATCTATCATCTTTCTCATCCATCTGTCATCTCCTATACCTTTCTAGACATTGGGGACAAACCAATGTGATCTTGTTTGAGAGCTAGTAATTTCTAAAAAATCTAAAAATCTAAAAAATATCTAAAAATAAAAAATATCTAAAAATCCAAAAACATCAAAAAATAAAAAATCTTGCATAAAGTCTCTAAGCTACATCTTGCATAAACTACGATTTTGTCATATTTTGGAAGTTTGCCCAAGAACAACACATTTGTTTTCAACTAGGGGCATTAATTCAAGAGCAATGGATTTCAGCAAAGTAGGCACCGATTCACATAAATCAATACATCAAACCAACCAAATAGACACTTGAACCTTTGATTTACATCATGGTTCAATTCCTATCTCATCTTGACACAAATCTAATCCTTAACCTTCATTGACTTATTATTATCAGGATTAAAATTTGGCAAAACCAAAAGATTGAAAGGGATGAAGTTCTATTTGAACTATGGATACAACAACAACAACACTATGGTTTTTGATGAGGTATTTATTTTTCAAGTCATGTCTTTCTAGCCAATCAATAATGTTCAAGTATATCAACAATGATGAAAGCATGCCATTTTTCTTGATTTATGTGTGACTGTTTTACGATGGATTCATTGAAATACGCAACTTTGTCTAAAGACATGACCATCAAAGATTCATTGAGGATATTGTTCATATATAAGGGATTCACTATCTGTCTGTTTTCATAAAAAGGATACCTTGGTCATTTAGATAATCCATATCTTAATGTCGACATCCACTTGCAACATTGAATCCAAAGGAAGGATGTAACCAGATAAAGATCTTTTGCAAAGCTAACCAATGAGGGTTGTACCTTTTTCAGGTTCCACAAAGCTCAATGATGAAAATATATCTTCTTTTGCAAGAAAAGTGACAGTTAGCTGCATTCATATAGATTAATCTTGCATTTTAGTTGTTATGGGATTTTCCCAAAAGGGGGTTGAAGTTAATCGTGGTTACATCATCAAATGTCTGATCCATCAAATGATAATTGCTACATCAAGGATATCATCACTATGTATATGCTCACCTAGGGGCAATATAATCATCTGATCAACTAGGGGAAACCTAATTTTGTCCATCACCTATATCTACATCTGCACCTGAATCATATCAAATGTCCATATCTATAAGCCTCCCACCATTAGTGTTCCAGAGGAAAGTCTATTTTTCAATCAAATCAAATATCAATCAGTAAAATCATTCAATTGATCATTTAACGTCAATCATTTATCCTATCATTTGTTTTCTCATCTTGAGCGCATTGATTTATTCGTCTCTCTAGATCTTGAGAGCAAATTATCAATTTATGAAATCAATCCATCAACCTACCTATCCTATCAGATTGAAATTAATACAACATCAACCAAGTGATTCTAATTGACATCAAGTGATGTCAAAACATCATCAACTTATCTAGAATATATATAACATTTTCTCAATCATAACTATTGGCATCAAATTCTCTCATAACAGGGGCATTTTCAAATTAATTTTATCAGGAAACAAATCAAAATTTCCCAAACTCAATCAAATCATCCAAATCATTTTGATTCATTTCCCGAGGGGTCATCATATTTGCATCATATCGACATCATGGATCCATATTGAGTTTTCTTTTCAAATCAGGGGCAATATCCTATTAATAAAATATGTATCATTCACATCTGGGGCATTAAAATTCTCAATCATTATCAGTGGGGCATCAATCAAATCAGGGTTTCTCATCAGGAAGTTCATCAACTATCAGGTTTTCACATCAAGTTTTGTATTAGGTTCAGGTTTATCATATCAGACATTGTATCAGATCAATCAAATCAGATCAGATCGAGACATCAATTTTCTTTGAATCAATGTGCTTCATGCATCAATTCAAAGAGGGGCATTTGTAGACACCTAAATTTGGTCAGGTCTATTTCAATTGATCAGAAGGCAATTTTATCAAATCAAATGGACTGATTCAATCAAAAGGGACTAAATTACATCAAATTAGAGGATCAATTAATAAATATATTGATTAATTAAATATAATCCTAAAAGGGATAAATCTAAACTATATAATTGATTTAATCAATTAATTGTATAGTTTTAAATAAAAAATCAAAATCAACCTATTCCTTACATGGCTAATTTAATTAATTCATTGAATTAATTAAATCCTTATTTCTTTCAACAAAGGGGACAAGAATTTGAACAACCAATGAGAATCAATGATTGAAAGCACATGGATCACTCCAAACTTTGAAATCTTGATCACTCATTTTGAACTTTTAAATCTTTACCACTCAATTTGTCTCTTTGTCCCAACCTTTGAGACCACCATTTAAATGGTCTCCCCATTTGAAACCATTTGAAAGCCTTCAAATCAACCAAGCCTAAATCATGATCAGCTTAACTCTACCCCCTACCCTTGGGAAATCCTATAAATACTAGGTATTTATAGAGCATTATCAATCCTAGACATTCATGAGCAATTGCATCCTGACTATAGAGAAATGCTTTGAGATCATAAGCATTTGAGAGCATAATTGAGCATATTTTGAGCAATTGAGAGCATAATTTAGCATATTTTGAGCAATTGAGAGCATAATTAAATGAATTGCAATGAAAATTTGAGAGTTCTGAGCTAGATTAGGCATCATCTTACACAAATGCTCATTCTAGGACTGCCACTTTTCGAGATTAAGGCTGAGAGATCCAATAGCATGCTTAGATAGAGATCCATGGAATGTTAAATTCTAATATTTGTACATTTTCAGATTAAATTATATTATTGTTTCCATAGAATTGATAGATTGCACCTTTATTTCATGAAGGTATGATTTATACATACACAACCACATTAAATATAACTACAATAGAAGCAACATTTCTTGAGACAACATAAAATTGACAAAAAACCAATCCCTAAAAAAATCAAACTATAATATAAGATGCATTTCACCCTCACAATATAAAATTGGTAAAAATCACTTGATTAAAACAACATTTCATCATATGAAGCATTTCACCAAAAAAAGGAAAATTAACAAAAACCCAATTCATTAAGAGAATTTTTTTTATATAAGATGCATTTGACCAGGCAGTGGTAAATTAGCAGAAGCTCATTCATTATAAACCTCTAACATAAAATGTGTTTCTCCAAACAGTATAAAACAACCAAAAATGTAATGTTACTTTTCGAATTTGCCCTATAACTTTGCCCTATAATTTGGCAGAAACACAGCTTAAAAAATTTGTATGAAGCTTACATCGTTGTTTAATTTCCCATTTTTAGGTTTTTGCAACCATGCAATGTTATATTGATTTCCTTAAGCTTCAAAATTATTTCAAAACTCAAAATTTTATATTTGATTGTATTGAAAAATCTACAAGCAATGATGAAAATGAGGAAAGTTCATAATTGAGAAGCCTACCGGTCAAGAGCTCAAATCACCTCAATGCAAATAACTAAGCTTTTGGGCATGAAAAACCACCATGGATTATGATTCATCAATCAAGGTGGAATTTTTTCACACTCTAGTGATAAAAGGTTAAAACAAAAAATAGTACAACCCTCACTCAAATCAGACTTTTTAACACCCAAGATAACTTTGGAACAATATAAATCCCTCATAAATGGATAAATAATTCTCCATGGATGATGACACAAGTTACTTGTAATAGGAAACACCATGGTGAATATTACCAAAATATCAAGGCCAACACACTTCTACAGTCTGTTACTGAAACCCAAAAGTATTACTAAAAGGAAAAAGAAAAATTTAAAAAGCTACCATAAAACATCTATTCATACCCGATGTTGAGAAAAATTAGATTTGGACAAGCCTAAAATTAAACATGAATAAGAAGAGGGGAAATAAAAAAAGGCATCTTGCTATTTCTATTTTAGATTTGTCTGGTAATATCCACCGAAAAAGTAGGGCAAAAATTGAAGGGTTTTTCATAGGCAGAAAATAAAAACTATCCGGGAAGAGGGCTGACAACTATTTGGGAAGAGAAAGTCATTTCTAGGAGAAAAGCTCCCACATAAAGCCTATTGTCTTAGTTATATAACACAATATTTTGTTAGGACCCAATATGGGATTATCTTTCTTCAAATTGTGAAACTTTATAATTGATGTCTTTCATTAGAAATTGTGCCCCAATTGAAAGCTTCATATCATGAAATTTAAAATTTAAATTCTATTTGGAAAAAAATTGCACCAAGACTTAGGGTTACTTCATCATTATTCTTCTAATTTTTTTCATATTGCACTAGACCAATTAAAAATCCAAGTGTATTCAATATCAACTTCTTGAACATGATCTAAGATATCTATATTGATCCTTACTACATGCTAATGTTTTAGAGAAATTATTATCTTTTAAGATGAAATGGGTTCTAAGAAAATGTGTATAAGTATACATTTCAATTTGTTTCTTTGTAACAATCTATAATTCTATTTTTTTAATATCTTTTTGAGCTATAAAAGATCACCATGCTCTATATATATTCGAGCTTGTGTCATCACTTGTACTTGTTCCATTGAATCTCTATGTGTTTTACATTACCACATGTTGTGATTTTAGAACCAAGTTGCTTGGTTTGACAAACTTCATCAAGTTCTTATCTTTACATTAGAACCATATTTCAAAAGAATATAGCTATGCATATTTGATCTTCATAAGTTACAAATGTCTATAGAGAGTTATATAAGCCTCTATAGGGGTAAATAAATCATCCCTCATCTCACAAAATGAGAGCACACAACAATAAACATATTATTAGTTTTTTAATCAATTTAAAAAACTTGACATTATTATGCACTTGAGAAATATGATGATAAATCCCTATACAAAGAGGGCATGAGAAAACTTTGGACTATGCCAAAGGAAAACACAAACTTTAAGAAATTTATAGTTTAGTGTAGCCTAGTTCAAATGATTAAATCCTCAAAATGAAGATATGAATCATTGTAGTATTAAAAATTTAAGAAAAAAGGTTCCTAAGGATCCAACATTTGGAGTATAGATAGGATCTATAGATTTCATCTTTGATATGCCTATTTATCTCCCTTCTAGAAAGATATATTACATTAAATTACATAGAGAATATGTATGCCTACTAATGCCTATAATGATGACATGTAACTGATTGAATGTTTGATAATGTTAAGTTGAAGATAATGCAAGGCATTAATTCAGTTAATGGTTTGTATTGCCATTGATGTCAACTTGATATCATCTATACGGTCATGTACATAATGCCAAAGACTTCAGAGAATTAATGGAACAAAGGTTATGCTTTCAAAAATGCATAAAATTCAAGTATTCACTAAGTGATAGACAACACCGACAGAGTGCACACCATCGGAAAAGGCAAAGAAGAAAAGTCACAGGGATACCCGACGAGTAGAAGACAGTGTTTCCTGACAAAGCAAAACCACGGGATGCCCGATGAGCTGAAAATAGAGTTGCCCGATGAGTAAAAATCCAATGATGCCCGATGGACGGAGATCCCAAAGCTAACTGGAGTCACACCGATGAAATTTTCAGTTGTCACCGACGACTAACTACAGAGTTGACCAATAGAACAAAGAGCTCAGAAAATGACAAAATATCTAGCTAGCAAGAGCTAAAGATAGACTTAACTAGTTTTTTTCTTTGTTTTATTCGACCAGAGTTAAGTGATTGATTTAAAGATAATTTGCACAGTTGGCAATAAGATAACTACGAGACAAATTAGGAGTTATTCTTTAAATCTAATTGGCTAGATTTTTTTTCATGCCAAGAATCAAGAATCAAGAAACAATGAATATCATGTCTATATAAGAGACAGGATTAATTCATTTTCAATATCACATTCACGAAAAAGGGATTAAGGGGAGTGAATGAAAAGAGGATGCCGAAGAGAAACTGATGAAGAACAAATTCATGCAGTACTGATCAATCAAGCTGAAGGAGAGCTAAGGAATTCTGCAGACACCAACGAACAGTGAGCACAACATCATAGAGCAGAAAGTGTGGAGCATAAAAGAATTGAATTGATACATTGATCAGAGAGGTAATGTATTTAAATAGATCGGAAAATCTGCAATTCAAGTTGCATTAGAAACAATTCATATTGTTTCAGTTTAACCATTGAAGCATCAAGTCTCTTAACAAAGCAGGACTTAACAGTCTTCTATATATTGAGGTACATCCCAAGGAGTGCCAAAAAAGTTGATTCATGAAAGTAGCATTGGATATGCCCGATGCCTATTGACGGTCTAAGAGAGAGGCTGATTCAAGGATGACAACATTAGATGCCCGATACTAAGTGACAACCTATATGTGTAAAATCCTCTAACAAGGTCACACCTAACAGTGTGTTTGTAACCTTTAACAGGGTTGGGTCCTAACATGGCTCACTTCAGAAGAGTGAAAAATTGGGGTACTGGTCCTAGTGGTTTTTTCCCTTAACAGGGTTTCCACGTTAAAATCCATGTGTTATATGTGTGTATGATGCATTTCTTTATTGTTTTGTATCTTACATAATTTATTCTTGATATATTGGTATACTCTGCATATTTACTATATTTCAGTAAATAGATGACTGCTTATCGATAAACATTAAGAAGAAGGTTTAACAAATAAATCTGACAAGTAGCGAATTGATATAAGTTTCTCAAGGCATTCATCTTGTAGGACAAAAGATAATTTGAGAAATAATTAGTGGTTATAAGAGTTGAAGGGTTGATTTAAGGATTAATTTTTGAGGCCACTGATTCACC
>MU225536.1:7470-32622 GCA_018584345.1 Thuja plicata
AAATAATATACAAATATAAATTTCAAATTGATTTCATATATTATTAAAAAAATAATACAAAACCCCATTTTTACCAAAAAAACTACATTTAACATGAAAATGAAAAAAATTAGTCCAGACATAGCAAAAATTTACTTACCAGATAAACTGTGGAGTCAAATTTGTTGTTGGAGCAATCAGGTACCCAAAAAAATCATGTATATGATATATCTAGCCATTTTTCAAACCTAAAGCGATGAGAGAAATGAGGAAAGTGGCTCGCGGGTTTTTGATTTATGCCACAGGTTTCGGGTACCCAAAATTTTCAGGTACCCAAAAATATCATGTACCTGATTAGGATTGTGCTTTGGTGTTAGGTTTGCCTAGGTGTACTGACACCTATGCCTACTAAAAAGTCAACAAGCGCTTTCATGCGCTTTTGGACGAGTGAAAAGTAGATTTTTTTCACATCGCCACTTTTTGGCCCCCCATGATCTTGCACATACCCAGAAGATAACTATGAGATAAATCAGGAGTTAAAGCCATAAATCAATTTGGCTGGATTTTTTTTCACGCCAAGAATCAAGAATCAAGAATCAAGAACCAAGAATTAAGAAATATTATGTCTATATAAGATACAAGCATAATTCACTTCCGTAAGCAATCAGATACACGGGGGAGTAAACTGATAGAAGATGCTGAAGAGAAACTGATGAAGGATAAACTTCATGCAGTCCTGATCAATAAAGCTAAGGGAGAGCTAAAGAATTTTGCACACACCGACGAACAGAAAAGCACAACATCACAGAGAAAAAAGAGTTAAGTACAAAGGAATTGAATTAATACATTGATCATAAAGATATTGTAAGTAAATAGATCTGAAAATCTTCAATTCAGTTGCATTAGAAACAGGTCATTTTGTTTTAGTTTAACCATTGAAGCATTAAGTCTCTTAACAGAGCAGGACTTAACAGTCTTTTGTAATTGAGGTATATCCTAACAAATTACCAGAAGGTTGACTCATGATAGTAGCATCGGTCTTACCTAAAGCCTATTGATAGACTAAGAAGAAGGATGATTCAAGGATGGTAGTAAGATTAAGAATAAAGCCTATTGACAGTCATGAGACTGATTCAAGGATGGTAGCATAGATGCCAGATACTAAGTGACAAACTATGTATAAAAATCCTCTAACAAGGTCACACTTAACAGTGTGTTTGTAACCTTTAACAGGGTTGGCTCCTAACAGGGCTCTTTTTAGAAGAGTAAAAATTTGGGGTACCGGTCCCAGTGGTTTTTCCCTTAACAGGGTTTCCACGTTAAAATCTTTGTGTTATGTGTGTATGGTTTATTACTTTAGTATTTTACATTTCACATAAGCATTTATGGATTGACTGGTATACTCTGCATATTTACTAAGTATCGATAAATAAGTTTTACTTCTTATCGGTTATCAAGGAGAATAATGACAGACAAGTTAAACCGATAGACAACTATTTGTTTCAAGTATTTCAAAGGCATGCATCTTGTAGGGACTTAATAATTGGAGAAGTATTGATTGGTGGATTAAAGTTTAAATTGAATAAATTTTTGAGGCCACTAATTCACCCTCCTCCCCTCTCAGTTATCACTAACACAATATACTAATAAGACTAATAGTAATAGTTGATTTTTAGATTATCATACTAACTAGTTTGATTTGTTATTGTTATTAAGGTTATTTCTTCTTCTCAAGAGTTGAGATTGAAATGGAGATTTTTAATGTAGAGAGTTGAATCTATGAAGATGGAATGAAGGCTTTCAAAGGGAAAAATGGAGTGTTCCAATAGCTTGAAAACTTACATTTACATACATTATGGAGGTTTCAAGATTCACAATTCCTCAAGCTTTTTTTTAGGAAATAAAACTATTATATTGTCTTTCTCTTTCAAAATTGGGTATCCCTCTAACATGAATGGTTAACTTTTTTTTTTTAAGTAATAGAATGCAATATGCATGAACTAAAGAACCTATATTTACATAAAGAATGAGATCTCTTCACATCTAGCTTGAAAAGCTTCCAAAATGAACATTATAACAATCAACAAAGAATGAATTTCAATACAAATGAGTGACTATGCAACATTGAAGTTTCTTACACACAACTACCCCCAAATAGAGATTTATTTCAAGCTTCTTCACCATCATCATGACTCTAAAAACCTGCAAATTTCATGAGGGGAACCATGGAAAGCTCACCTCCCAACCAAGGTCTCAAGGAGACCACCCCGAGCTTGGAGAACCAAGGCTAAACAAGATTTTACATCCCAATTTCTCACAAACATCTTATATGCACAAAACAACAATAGACTCCCAACCAAGGCTTCACAAAAGAGTTTTCCAAAACCCATTGAAGTAGGGTGAAGGTGGGCTTTTCCAAGGTGGAGAATGTCATTTGCATTTTTTCAAATTCCTCAATAATAGTTTTTCCATGCCTTTCCAAGGCTTCATTGACATTCCTTCCGTATCCACATTTGGTCATTTCTATACCAAAATAATATTTGCAACATGACTTCATGGAGCCCATACTCCATGAAATTATCCCTCTTCTCCAAGAGAAGAGACTCTCACTACAATAGAGAGCCCAACTAACCCCTTCACCCAAGGCCACTTCTCCCCTTCCCAAAGGGTGAGTATTTCCTTAACTCCCATGAACAACACTCCCAATCCAAAAGAACAAGAATTGATACAAAAATCCAAATGCATTCCCAACCCAACACATGACAACAAAATTTACATACAACAACACTATACAAGATTACATACATGAACACCATACAAGATTTCATATTCATAAAAAAATAACATCCAAATCTACTTGCAACAAACAAGCACTTCATGGCAAAGGAAACCAACCTTCCAAATGTGTTATGGCAAAATGAAACTTGAGAAGAGCCCAAATCTTATCCTTCCTCTCTCCAAACCCTAATTGTATCTCAAATTAGAGAGTGGGTGAACACCCACTAAGTCTCCCAAAACCCTCTAAAAAGACCCCCAAAAGTGCACTCAAGACCTAGCAATAATGAGACATGACATCTAGCCTTTTGTCTTACCTCTTGTATCCCCTCTTAACTGTGTGTTTAGTAAGGAGTGTGGGACAAGTTAGATGCATATGGCCATCTCCATTTTCGCCACTTTTGAAAAGTAGACATTTTAGAGAGTCATAATGGTGCCCTAGGTTTCTCCCATAGGTGAAAAATAGCCCTAACCCAAGGTACCCCCTTAGGGTTAACTAATTTTGGTAAAAAATACACTCTAGGGTCACTTTTAACCCCTCCAAGGTACCCCTAAAGTTTAAATCTGAGTTCCAACTTGATGTGATCCCTACAAGACATCTATAAGTAAGTGGAATTAATATAATATCCTATAAGGTTTGATGATTCTTTCCCAAGCCCTAATTTGACATGTCACCATCCACATGGACAACACAAGTGTCAAGTGACACAAAACAAATACACATCACATTCACAATGACATGTCCAAACAACAACATGAATTTTAAACTATTAGCACACATTCTGATTACGTTTACAACAAGATCACATTACAACGAGGTTTCAACCCCTTATTGGATTAAACCTTGCCTTACTCAATTCACATGTGTTTAGCCCTGATTCTCTGAATAATTCCATGGTTCCCTTTCCTACACACTAAACTTCAAGCATCAGTAGTCCAAGATGATAAAATCACATGTAATATACATTTTCAATTCATAATTAGCAACATTAATCAATAAGCAGAATTAAGTCCTTAATTGAAATTTTCATACAGAAATGTTTAAAACATAAAAATTCTTTAATCACCATGACATAACATCTAAGAAATAGTCAAGTCTAATCATGATTTGATCTTCTCATCAATTCACTTATCTAAACATATATAATCAAAATCAACCACCTGTTCTAGGTCTAATCCATATCAAAATACAATCCACACAATATAATCATCATCATAACATAATATCATGAGTCTCTGTCAGGATAATCAAAAAGTGTATCAATGTATCAAAACATAAAGTATCAAAGTGTGATCGAGCAGTAAAGCTATGATGGGTTGGGGTGAGGCCTCACATCCTCCTGCACTAGGCATGAATTTCCTCCTGGAGTTCATAAAAAAGATATGGGTATTGAGATCTTATCTGCGCTGTGTCCTCCCATGAAGCCGTGACCTCATCATAACAATCCCACTGGACCCTAACCTGGTCCAACTATCGGCCTCGGAGTGCAAGGGTCCATTGGGCTATAATACGAATGGGCTCCAATGTTAGTTGTCTATTCAACTCCACCTACAGCCTCTATGACCGTGGCCTGGTGCTCGACCTGGCGGTTATCAACCGCTGCAAAAACTCTATGGGATCTACCCATATCTCTAACTGTAGGCTCTAAGGTAGTCCCTCTCTGACCACTGGCTGAATGCCCCTGTGGGCACTCTCTCGCTAAATGACCCATACCACCGCAAGTGTAACATGGCCATCGGGTTTGGATCTGCACTCCCTGTGTCCTAGGCTATTGTGACCCTTCGGTCCTACCAGAACCACTGTATCCACCCCTAGAGGAATGCTGAGTCCTAGCTGACTCTGTTTGAGGGGTCCATGTCCTATGGTCCTATCTAGGGCCCTGAGACTGTTGTCCTGACTGCAGGGAAGAGGGGTTTCGGTGCTGGGACCGATCCCAAGACTCCTGTCTAGTACGGATATCCTCGACTACAGGTGTCATCTCAACAGCCCCTCTAAACATGGTAGGGATGGCTAGGCATACGGTGCTCTGAAGAGACATATTAAGTCCCTTAATGAAACGGTGAATACGTAGTTTCTCGTCTTTCATGTAATCAACATATGGAAGGAGCTCAAGGAACTGACTCTCATACTGGTTCACTATGAGGCCTCTATCTGTCTCTGTCTGAAATGCTCGGAGAGATATCTCTCACAAAAATGGGCCACAAAAGTCTCCCAAGTGAGCGTGTCAATACTCACTCCACCTATGGACACCTCTTTCTCCCACCAAGTGGAAGCCTTCTCCCATAGGAGATGGACTGCAAGTCATGCCTTTAGATTACTCCCATAAGGGCGCAATCCAAAACATCGCTGTAAACTCTATAACCAGGCCTCTGCTACTGACCCATCAGTGGATCCCAAAAACAAGGGTGGCTGGAGTCGTAATAACTCTTAGATCTCATCTCCAACATCTCTAGGGGGTCTCTCCCTAGCAGGTATCTCATGCTCGCATGGTATTACAACCCGATGAACTGACTCTCATGCTCATTCAACACTCCATCATCATCCAAATCTCCCTCCTACACCATTTCTTCTATTTACGAATCTGTCAAAGATTCCACGCCTAAAATTGCAAAAAATTTCCTCAAACTCTTCTCGGCAATAATATCCATTTGGGGATCTGTCAGTGAACAAAATCCTTTACATAGCTCCTCCGGCTCCATTAAGTTGGCTCCACCCAATTTCTCCACCATAACTGGGAGAAAATCTTAAAATTCCTCCATTTGAATCTCCTCACAAAAAAATTATTACTTACCGGAGTATGGATTAGAGAGAAACAAGGGGGAGTTGTTATAGCATCCATTTCCAATCTGGTGCACAACAGAAACTATGAGGCGACATTCCATTACCGTGTAACCTTCGAAATCCAGTTGGACACTTAGAGAGTTAACTCCTGTTTCCCCCGCCCATAGTGCAACTACAACCCGTGAAAAGCACCAGAAAAATGACCGGTGGGAAAAATACGACATCGAAAAGGGAAAGGGAAGCCTGAGACAATTTTCTAGTTAAGGGTTTCTCTTCAATAGAAGCCTATCAGCTAATTAATAATATACTAGTTATATATAAATTATATATTATATAATTTATATAGAGAAAGCCGAAAAATATCAATGCTTTAGCAAATCCTAAGAATTAAATTATATAATTTATTGTATAATATAATTTTACTATATAAATGTTATTAGAAAGTTTTCTTAAATTTTAGTATATATTTTATTTTATATAATATAAATTCTTCACTTTGACATATGTTTTAGACAAATTAATTATATTTTTAGATTTTGTGTTATGTTTAAAGTAAGGATTGAATTTGATTGTATTTAAGATTTATTTTAAGTAAGGATTACAATTAAAATTATAATGTATCAAAGTACATTCTATATATAATATAAAACAATAACTAATAGTATATCAAAAAATATATATTATACAATTAATATATTAGTTTTATATTAAAGTATTATATACAACATTATATAATTTATGTTCAATCTTTTCCATCTTAATTCTTTTTACTTTTACACATTAAAAAAGTATGTTGATATACATTTAATCACTGAAAGAGAACATTCCAAGATTATTTCTAGATATTAAATTCTAAATGGTGTAAATAAAACTAAAATATGAGATAACTCAATTGATCAACCTTTGAATTTGAAAATTGCTAATTCAAAAATCAATTTCTCATCTATTTAAAATAAAACATTGCAATTAATGAAATTTGATGAACAAATTTTAAAGATTGAATTTAAAAAACTAAAAGTAAAGAATCAATTTAAATTTAAAATATATTCATACATATAAAGTTGAAAGAACTACATTAGAAAAAATGAAATTCACCCCAAAGTGAAGGAAGACCCCACAACAGGGAGAACGACAAATTACCAGCTGAAACAAACCAGCATTGTGCACAGTAGCACAAAATAGTTCAAATAACCTACTATTAAATAGTGTCACAGTATTAACCAGCTAATACAAATCAATCATTTCTATAAAAAGTACAAAGAAAATAATTTCATAATATGGAAATGAGAATATAGAAATATATTGATCAAATAAAATAATTTCACAATATGGAAATGAGAATATGGAAATATATTGATCATTCTGCTTTCTAATATCTTTCTAATGAATCAGAGTGTGATGGGAAATATTGATGCAAAAAAATCACACATAATCTAAAAACAATTTGATTACATTTGTATGGATTGTACAAACTTAATGTCTTTAATCAAAATATTAACCAGCTAATACAAATCAGCCATTTCTATAAAAAGCACAAATAAAATAGCCAAAGTTTAACAACTCATGAAATACATTACAAAACTCAAACTTTGTTTCAACAAATGTTGGTTCAAATACAGGCAGGAATTTCACAGTTTGTGAATGTGATTGTGGACTGTTAACAATTGCACTACACTTCCCATACAAACTTGGGCCTATTCATGAGCAATAAAAATTTCTTGGCTGTCTGATATGTAAATCTCTTCTTTCTTGAGCTTGAAAAAGGCTTTGTCCAGCCTGAGCCTATTTTCAGCCTTCCTCCGTCTCAACTTCAAAATCGATTTCTTTTCCAAAATCCACTAAACGGGAGCAATAACTATAAAACACACTCACCGTTACCTGCAAGCAGAACTGCAACATCAACAAAAAGTGAGCTTCTAGAATGTTCATTTCCCTCGCTGTCAACCCCACTATTTACGCATAATAGTTGTTGCTGTAGTGTCTGCATCACAACACGACTCTTACATCAGCAATACAATGCACATTCAATCAGCAATTACTCAAATACATATAAATAATGTGAGTACTCACTCATGTTCGAGAAACTTTGCAGCAACCATAACACTGGTGATTGTAAGCCTATGAATGTTGAGAGAGGTTAAGCGGAAATCGGGGTTTTTGAGACTTAGGCGATCAATATAAATATAGGCTACATTAAATACGGAAGAACAGTAATAGAAATTCTGTAGCATAGTCTCCAAGCTCATTGGAGGAGCTTGAGCTTTTGTTATAGAAAAAACACTCGGAATTCCTATTGTAATCTTTATGCCAGGAGAAATGAGCAAGCTTTCATGGTGGGCTACCAGTCTGTGGAGTAGGGAGGAAAGAAATGAAAGGAAATTGGTTACAAGGCTTGAGTCAAGTCCTAAGATTGTTTTGACTTGCTTTCAGCATTGGAATCGCAGATCTTGTCTAATTTGTTGGGGTTTGTGGCTTCAGATTCATCTTTGTCTTCTATTGCAGGTTTTAGGTGTTAGACCTTCATTTCCACTGTGTATGCATAGAAATAAAATATGTATAAATCCAATCAAATATATAAAAATTTAAAAAGATTAAAATAATTTCAGGACTTGGCTTTCTTTTAACATTGACATTGCAGATCTTACCTAATTTGTTGGGTTTGTTCCTTCAGATTCATCTTCATCTTCTGCTGTAGATCTTGGGTGTTTAATGTTCATCTCCACTGGTGCATCTATGATAATGAAATAAGCATACAATATAAATTAAATCCAATTATATGTCAACTTTAAAAAGTTTAAAATAATATTAGGACTGGACTCATTTTTAGCATTGATATCACATATCTTACCTGATTTGTTGAGGTTTGTGCCCTCGGATGCATATTCATTTTCTATTGGAGGTCGTGGGAGGATACGCATAGAAAACAACTTATATCTTGGCCTCCCACTCACAGTCAAAGATGTGAAGAACGATTTATGGAATTCTATCCTTGAAAGAACCCAAAAGAAATTGTCAGGCTAGAAAGGTAAACTCCTCAGCAATGCTGGTAAGCTTCAACTCCTTGCTTCTTCTCTCTAGGGAATTCCAGTCTATTTTTAAAATCTCTAGCTTCATGGCTGACAAGTTGGAAAAGATCCAACGCACCTTCCTCTGGTCGGGATCGAAAGAGAAGAAACGCCTCCCGCTGGTCTCCTGGGATGTTGTTTGTCTCCCCAAAACCTCAGGGGGGCTGGGGTTAAGGAAAATCCGCAACAACATTAGAGCCCTGCTCTCTAAGGTTGCCTGGACCATGATATAGGGAAATGCTGACTGGTGTAGAATCATGGAAGCTAAGTATCTGTATGGGGGCCACTTCTGTAAACTCTTTATGGTTCCTGGACACTCGGGGGGCTCTAAAATCTGGAACAACATCCTCAAATGCATGAGTATTATAGAAAAAGGAGCCATTTGGTCGTTGGCTAATGGACATGACATCAGATTCTGGGATGACCCATGGTTGCCTGATTCCATTCTAGGGAACTCCCGTTTCTCTCAGTTAAAGAATGTCCTATCCCTTGCTGTTGGTTCCCAGGTTTCCAACTTCATCTCCAATGGCAAGTGGATTGATCTCCTCCCGCACCTCCAGTTCAGACCGGACCTAACCATCCTTGCTGCTAAACTCAGGAAACTACTGCTTTTGATCCGCATCCCTTTGATTGACAGACCTGATAGATTGCTTTGGAGACATACTCAACACGGCGGATTCTCTGTCAAATTGACTTATGGTTTTCTTATCAATAAATGGGCTGATGTTTCTTTTTGGAGGAAGGTCTAGCAGCCTCAATTAATCCCCAAAGTCAATTTTTTTTGGTGGACTAGCCTCCATGGGAAAATCCTCACACTCGACAACCTTGCTAAACCTGGGTTTAGCCTTGCCAACCGTTGCTGCCTTTGTAAGAAAGATGTGGAAAGCTCTAACCATATCATGCTCCACTGTGATTTTACTGACAGGGTTTGGTAGGAGATTCTCTCAAGACTCAACCTCCCATGGGTGTCTAACTAAAACATCTAGGACACTCTCCTTGAGTGGCAATCGTCATCTCAGCACCCACTGATCAAACTCCTCTGGAACCAAATCCCCCCAATTTTTCACTGGGTCATCTAGAAGGAACACAACAACAGGATCTTCAGAGAGACTGAACTCAATCCTAAGGAGGTCTTCTATGCTGGCTTGAAACTCATACAAGATAACTTGCTAGTGGGGTGCTAGAAAATCCCTTCTTCACCCCCCACCGATTTTGATTGGAAGATTGCCAAGGCCTGGGGTCTTGGCAAGGGGTTTGACAGATTTGACAGCTCTAAACTTAGAGCCAAAAAAGCTACTATTTGGGCCCCTCCCAAGGAAAACTGGTACAAACTCAATTTTGATGGGGCTTCCCAGGGTGGAAGACAGCGCGGGAGGGGGGTTTATAAGAGATCAATGGGGGAGATTGGTTTCCACTTATGCTGGCCCCCTTATTGAGCACTTGGTTAATCAGGCTGAGGCTATGGCACTCCTATGGGGATTAAATTTTTCCCTGAACTGCGGTTGCACTAGGATTGAAATTGAGGGGGACTCCAAGGTCATTATTGAGGCTGGTGGTGGTTACTCCTTTGCTGGATGGCGGGTTGACCCTATTTTGTCAGATATCCAGGGGCTAATGCTTTTCTTTGTTTAGTCCACCATAAAGCACACTTACAGGGAAGGGAATTCTATTGTTGATTCCATGGAGGCTATGGGATTGCAGATGGATGGCTTGCATTGCTGGTGCGGTGCTAATCAGCTACCAAAAATCACTCAAGACCTGCTTGGGCAGGAAACGAGCGGAAGTAACAACAACACCTGTGATGTTTGAAAATCAAAATCAGAATTGGGTGCTAAATGGTGGACCCCAAAGCAATATCCATTTGCGCTTGCCTGGTTTCCACATTTGGAAGGGCCACGTGGCCACAGATAATTGGATCTCTTTTTTGGCAGAGGAGGTGGATTGCTTGCGTCACCCCCTTCATAAAGTGTCATAATGTCTTTTTATGCCATTAGAGATTTAGGGTGATTATTAAAGGATTTGGAAAAGATTGTAATGATGGTTTACAATGCCGCTCACACGTGCTAACCTCAGTGGTGACCTTAGCGGAGATTTTTGTGCCTAATAACAATTATTTTAACAGGTTTTCATACGTGAAAAAATAGATGCTTAAAGGCCGGTTATTACCCCATTTTTTCCACTTCACGCAACGGCTTAACTTTTTCTCTTGCTCTGGTTTTTTATGGTTTTCTACAAAGAAAGGTTTCGATTCTCTCTGGGTTTGGAATTATTGGGTGAAGACCGCTCTTAGAACTACTTTGCAAATATGGGAGGGGACCGCCATAGGATTGAACCTGGTAGAATCAAGGAAGAATTCACCTCTGACCCGATGGTGATGTATTTTTGCAAGGAAGGTGGGATTCTGCCCTTCATGAAATGTTTGGCCGGGCATGATGAGATGATTTCTTGCCAGTTTGTCAAAAGATGGAGCGAGAGAAGAGTTATTATTAATGACATCACCTTTGAGATCCATGAGGAGGTGATTGGTAAAGCCACGGGCATGGCAACCATGGGCAGAAAGTGGAAGAAAACCACTAAAACCTAGGCCAGAATAGAGTTTGACCAATTCTTTGCGAATGACGATAAACCTGTGTCTAAGAATGGGGGTTATAGCAAGAATGGGGGTTATAGCATGGTGGATCTTACGGAATTCTGGCTGAAGATGTGTAAGATCGTGATGAAATATTTTACCTTGGAGGGCAGGTTTGGCACTTTCTACAACTATCACCTTCCCTTTCTTAATCTTCTTAGGCATAAACTATTAATTTCAATGCCTTTTTACCTTCTACATTCTCTTGAGAATATGGTGGTGGTCATCAATGAGGCCATCTCTCTGGGAAAAAAACACATTTTCCTGCATCAGGGGCTTATCTTTAGGATTTACCACTTCCACCGAGCTCTCTGCCCTCCACCCATCATGGAAATTACCCAACTATCTTAACAGAATATGTCCCCATCAGTCTCCCTAAACCAAGGCATTCCCTCGCCTTTAGACTCCATTGGCAGTTCTACCCCTGCAGTTAGCCCTAATTCCTTTGGTATCTGCCTGACCCCTACTCTCCGTACGGGTAGCAAGCATGACCTGACCCTGGAGGACTCTCCCCAGCCTGCTAAAAAGGGAAAAAAGATCTATATTAACCTGGACTACCCCCTAAATGTTGACCCTCTACCCACCAGTACCCACCGGTCTTCCCGGCTTGCCAAAGAAAAAGGGAAACATGCAATGAAGGAGTTCTTTGATAAAGAGGATGTTTCAGTTGAGTCCCCTAGCAGGGAGGAAAATCAGACTAATACATACCAAGAAGAGGGTAAAATTGAAAAACAAGACAATGTGGCCGATGTGGGTAAAGACATTCCTAGCCTAGATAATAGGACTAAGGACCCTAATTCTGTTGCGGGCTCTGGCCTGGTGGGAAAAAATAAATTCTAGATGGTTAATCTGGAGAACTCGGCGGCCAAACTGAATGGAGACTTGGCTAACACCAATAGGAGGCTGGTGGATGTCAATAAATTCACTCTAAAAGTCATGCACGCCTCCTCCACTACCCTCTGCCTACTGAATGAGCAAGCCTCGGCTGGGAGGGAGTCAGTGGATGGAAATAGAGAACTCTTTAAGTTCCTTAATGAAGAGTGGGCGAACCTGCTGTTGTCGAAGCGCTTATAGGACGGGAAGGGATCCAGCTATAGATGAAGTGCGGGATGGGGTGCTACCACACTATGGACCCCAAGCCCTATTTTTCGACCAGTTGTTTCTATTTTAAGATTAAGAATTTTTTAAATAGCCCTACGTGGCTTCGTATTTCTTTTGGCTGCCTAACTCTGATACAGTTAATCTTTGGGACACTTACCGCTGTTGGTTCAACTTTTTTGTTGTGGTTTTTGATAGAGGTAGATAGTATACTTGTTTTATTACTACTGCTGACGGTGCTAATTTAATATGTTGTTAAGTCTATCCTGTTAGCTAATTTGTACCTCGGGTCAACACCCTCTTGCTGCTGCTAATATAAAAAACATTGATATCACAGTTCTGTAGGTGGTACGCATTTGATGTTCATCTCCACTAACACATCCATAGAAATTTAGTAAGCACAAAATATAGTTTAAATCAAATCAAATATATGCAAACCTCATAAAGATCAAAACAATCTTAGGACTTGACTCACTTTTAACATTGTTATCACATATTTTGCCTAATTTGTTAGGGATTGTTCCATGAGATTCATGTTCTATTGTAGGTCGTGGTCTTTTGATATCCATCTCCATTGGTGCATCCATGAAAATTAAATATGCATGAAATATATAATGTGGTTGCTCCGAATCTGCAAAGTGACAACATAATAATAATATAAGCTTGGACCAAATAATTATTGGATTCTAAATAAGAGGACCAAGGGCTAGGATTAACAGGTTTAATGGATGATTAGGATTAAAGAAGGTTTAGGGGTTTGAATAAAAAATGTAGACAACGTTTGAATAAAAAATGAATGTAGACATGTGAGAGATGTCATATGAAGGATATGATCTAGGGTTTGAGATAAGGTTAGGGCAACATCCTTATGAGGATTAATGATCCATCTGAACAATATTAAGGTAAATAAGGAATTTGTGAAAATAATTAAATAAATAAATGAATATTTATTTAATTAATAAGATAAGAAAAATGTAAAATAATAAAATATTTATATATAATTAATGGGTTTAGGTAGGCTAAAATTTGGTGTGGCTAGGTAGAGGACACTTTTAGATATTGACAACTCTTCAAATAAGGAGCTATGTACTTGCCCAAAATATTTGTGATAATTTTAATTCACCTTCCAACACATTTCTACATCTTTTCTTTGTCTCCCATGCCCCAAAACTTAATTTGTATTTAGTCCTTTCGTTATCATGGTACAATCTATGCAAAAAATATGATCCCCTTGTTTCTAAATTCAAATCTATACCAACCTTAACTTCCTTTCTACCTTCTACTACTTCCAAACTAAGCAAGAAATATAATTAGATTGGTTGGTGTAAAAAAAAAAGTATTAGTTGAATCAAGATATAATCATCTAGTCTATTCAAGAACGAGCCATGACACATCATTGCATCATTAGCTTAAAGATCAGCATATGCATAACTAATGAGAAATTTTATATGTTGAAAGGTGTTTTCATATGTATTTTTAAGTCATTGATTAAATATTTGAGTTAGATCTTGGGTTTGAAATAAACTAAAGATTCTCAATATCACATTGGTGTTTGTGAAAAAAAAAATTCTACCCAAATTCTAAATATACATACAATAAAATCATAAACATCCAAATAAATGAATTCATTTATAATTATTTAATTACATTTCCATACTACATGACCTCCTTAATAAAATGAAACACATCAATTATACCAAACAATAGTTGTCACTCAATTTTTTAAAAAAATGTATTTGAATAATTATGCTTTATTTGTAACATATGTATGCTTATGTGAAAAATTTGAATTAAAATTACGTATAAAGGTTCTTCTTATCTTCCTTTCATAAGTTTTTCCTTAAATATTTTAAAAGTAAAATAGTTTTTAAAAATATAGTGCAAATTTAGTAGCTAAAAGTAAACTTCATTATAATATAATTATGCTTTCTTATATTTGTCTATTAAATACTTCTAGAAGAATACTTTAGATCACCTTTTTCATTCATGTCCTTTTGTGTTGAAGCATTTCTTTTCTTTTAGTTTTAATTATAATATTTTTCCTAGAGTACTTCAAGGAGAATTATTTCTACAACACTTCCAATGCTATTTTCTTTTTGTCATTCTTCTATTCCCTAGCATAAGAGTTGTACATAAAAGATTTTTGTTTAATTTTTTTTTACATATGGTAAATCTTAATTTCTATTTATACCATAACTAATATATAAATTAGTTTTACGTTTTGAGAATAAGAAGTAAATATTTTCTTATATGATCCTAGTTTTACTTTATTAAGGAGGTTTTATTTTATGAATTCATAGTATTTTCATGTGTTGAATATTATTTTTTAATTTATGAAGAATGAAGAATTGTGTTTTGATGAAAGGTAGTAAAGAATAACTAAGGTTCAAAATAAAGATTTTTAAGAGGGATTTATGGTTGACTGTCATGTTCATAAAGACCATGGTATTTGTATACTACAATGTATCACTTGTCTTTGGAAATTCTATTGAATATTTTTTAACAACAAATTATCTTTGTAGACATTTTGTACATATGTTAAACATTTTTATATGAATAATAACTATTTTTTCATTATGCCATCTCTTTATAAAATCTTTTTTAAAATTTAATTTTTATATGTTTTATTCCTACATGTCCCACAAATTTATAAAATTTCTAACAAAGTTTAGAACACAATCTAGTTTGAGTATAATTCTTGTACAAAAGATTATAAAAACACTTACAGTAGTAAAGTTATATAAAAATTTAGCATTTTAATTATTTACAATTGTATTTCTCGTCTTTCAACATAAAACATTTCAAAATATCATAATAAGGATTATAAATTAACTTTTATTCTAGCAAAGGGAACGTAAAATAGAACATTTCAAAATATCATAGTAAAGGTTATAAATTAACTTTTATTCTAGCAAAGGGAACATAAAAGTAACATATCAAAATGAACATAAAGGAAACATTGAGTTATTAGTCAAAATGAACATTTTCTACATACATTTTTCAAAATATAAATATCTTAATACTTTTTTTATGAGTAAAATATAGATATACTATAATAATTAGTTAGTTAAACTTTTTAAATTTTAGTCAATCAAATTTTATTAATATTTTTAATAATAGAATATTTATACTTGATAAAGTTAAATGTAAAATATTTAAGTTTGAGAATTTATAAAAGTATTTATGGCTCATTAGTTCTAAAAATGAGGGGATATTGACAGATTTCTTTGAATTAACCACCATCCTAAATTTACAGGTATTTTCTTGTTAAATAAAAAATGAACCATAGTCACATGGAGCCCAACTGATATAAAGAATTTTTTTTTGTTTTTTTAGAATAGTATATTTTACATAAAGATTAACATTAACAGCTGCCATTATTAACAACCTTAGTAGAAGACCGAAATCATGATTAAAAAGCACCCAATAATCAAAACTGCTAGCTGCGCTGGAGCAACGCACCCACACACGAGAAGTTAATGCCCCTCCATCTCCGAATCTCTGCATGACATCTCCACCTCAGATCCTCCACATATTTAGTCACACGCAAAAAAACAAAAAACGTTGGCAAAAATTGAAAATGCTCATTGAAATTGACGACTACATTACAACGAATGAACTAGAGTTAACATGAAATTTGAATAATCAATTTTTTTTTGAAAAAAAAAACATTTGATGTCTTCCTTCTGTCTATAGAGTGTAATAAGATTAAATCGTCAAATATGAAAAAAATAATATAAAGGTAATTAGATATTAGAGGTATTAATAAAGTGAATTTGATATTTAAATTCATTTTTGAGAAGTGCAAGTTTTAATTTAATGTGAAGTTTAATTACTATACTTGTGTGGGAAAAAAATCCAGCATGTTTTACTCAAAACAAATAATTTTTAATTATATTAATAATATTTTTTATTAATTACATTAAAAAATAGGTTTTAATTATATTAAAAAAAAAAATTTTAATATTTATTCAATAGTTGTTGGTGTAAGATGGATGTATTTAATTTGAATATATTATTAGAAATTGAGTTTAAATAAAAATGTGATATGAAGTTTGAAAGTTAAATTGGTTGGGGTAAAGAGCCTGTTTTATTTGTGAGATTTTGTTTGGTACTTTAATTTGATGAAAAACGTGCT
Organism: Thuja plicata; assembly: GCA_018584345.1. Lineage (NCBI taxonomy): Eukaryota > Viridiplantae > Streptophyta > Pinopsida > Cupressales > Cupressaceae > Thuja > Thuja plicata. The sequence goes on from MU225536.1 coordinate 23,937, forward strand.
TGTATAGTTTGATTTTTTTTAAATAAAATTTGAATTATGTGTGTTTTTAGTTAGGCAAAATCTAGTGCATCCAAAAAATTTAATGCATAATTTATAAATTAATGTTTAGCTTATTTGATTATGCACTTAAATGAGGTCATGATGATTCTAGTTTACATAGAATGTCTTACAAACTCAATAGATAAATAACCTCAAAGAATGGTGATGAATAAAGAGTAATGAAGCAAATTTATCAAGAAACCAAGTTTTTAGTTACAACAAACATTTTGCTAATTAAGAATCTTTCAACTTCACCAATAGGCCAACAAACTTTGTGATAAAATGTTTTACCTTTCTCAACATCTACCTCTGCAATTTATCAAGTTCTATACTATCATAGCAATATTTAGCCTTCTAATCTTTATTGTTTTTTCTTTTACACTTTAAAAATATGTTGATATATATTTAATGGTGGAAAGAAAATAATAGAAAAATATATCTAGATGTTAAAGGCAACTATAAATGTTGTAGATAAAATAACAGAATATTAGACAAATGAGTCTATTCACCTTTTTTTAAATTTTGAAATTGAATTAATTATCAATTAACAGTCAATCAATACAAAAATATATTTATCATTCATTTAGACTAAAATCTTCAAGAAAATAAAACATAGCAACTTATGAAATATGACAGAAAAAAGAATTAAACATCTATCAAATCAATACCAAAATCAATTAAAATTTTCTTCATAAATGTACTCTTAAATATAAGTTATGGACTTTGCATCAGAATTAACTTTGTGCAAACTTACAAATTTAATTTTCTTGATATTTTCCGTAAATAACTCAGATATATTCAATGATTTTAGTTTTTAAATTATGCATAATGTTATGTTTTGATTCCGATGTCTATACTAGATATAATAAGAGTGTTCCTGTTCCACGAAATTCCAGCAACCTCATGAGAATTGAAGAAGAATATCAATGACTAGGTCACCATACATAATAATCTTACAAGAAATGTGAAAGGATTGCAATATCCAAATCATGGATCACTATGTGCCCTTGCACTAGAAATTTAGATAAACAATGAAATATGGGCTTTCAATGTCATGGAAGCCTCACTAAATTTTGGAAAACAATTCAAATTTCTTGAAGAAAAAGACGTAATACAAAGTCTTGAATTTGAGTTGAAGTATAAATGTGAAATAGGGCAAAAAGATGCACTGTAATTCCATTACAAATTTGGTTCTAGTTTTAGAAAGAGACCTCAATGAGTTATAAAACTTTCTTGATATTCTGAAATGTGGATCTCTTCTTTCTCTTGTCTTTCTTGAGCTTGAAGAAGATTCTGTCCAACCTGGCCGTTTTATCTCTGGCCCTCTTTCTGCCTCCTGCTACTCTCTCTTTCTCCTCCTCATCTTTAAACTCAATTTCTTTTTCAAAACCCTCAATCACAAATCCTCCTCCCACTTCAACCTTAAAACGGGAGCCATAACTTGCAAACACGCTCATCGGAACCTTCAAGCGGAAGTGCAGCATGGACAAAAATCTAACTTCCAGATTGTTCATTTCCTTAAGTGTTAACCCTCCTATTTTTGCAAAATACTCGTTGTTGTAATACCTGCATCACGACAAAAATTTTCCATCAGTAAAATAAAATTCCCATTTGATGAGCAGTTATTGAAATGCGTATAAATAAAATGGATAATAAAATACTCACAGATCGCCAATAAACTTGGTAGCAATCATGACACTGGTGATTGCAACCCTGTGAATGTTTTGAGTGGTTAAGCGGAAATCAGGATTTTTGAGAATTAGGCGATCGATATAAACGTAGGCCACAACAAATACTGAAGAATTGCACTGGAAATTCTCGAAAATCCTCTCTAAGCTCGGAAATTGAACTTGCGTTGCAGAGAAAACACACATATTTTCTCCTGTAGTCTTTTCACTGGAAGAAATGAGCAGCCTTTCATGTCGGGATACAAGACTGTGGAGTAGAGAGGCAAACACTGAAAGAATCTTAGGGTTTGACTCGCTTTCAACACTAGCAGAGCAGATCTTGGCTAATTTGTTGGGGTTTGTGCCCTCAGATTCAACAGGAGGAGGAACTTTGTGCTCGCCCAGAATATATGAAGAAGGTGGCTTAGGGTCCTTTATGACGATTGTGATTGACCTTCCAACATCTGAAGTCGGCGGTTTAGGGCCCTTTATGATGATTCTCATTGGCCTTCCAACACATTTCTGCATCTTCTCTTCGTCCGCCATGTCTTCAAATTTTCTCTGCTCCAAACTTTATCAAATATAAATATGTGAATCGTATACTATTCCAAATAGAATAGTAGCTGAGATTGTTTGAATTTGATTATTTCTGCAATGAGATTTATAGTCTATTTTTAGATATCAGGTTTCATGCATTTTATAAAAATAACTTTTAATTGAAGTGAAGTGAAAGAAATTATTAATAAGAATTTTAAAATTACAGCAGTTCAGTCTTGTTGACAGGGCTTTACAAGAAAAACATAAAGTAGTTAACTGGCTATTTATTTATATATATATATACTTTATGTCTATTATTTTTCCAAATAAATCTATGAATTTCTCGTTATTTTTATTTTTTAAGAAACATTCCACAAGAGCCAAGAAGGCATGCATGCAAGACTATGTTACAATTTTATCCATTCAACTATTTTTCCCGGTGTTTAAAATACACGCATTTTAAGATTTTTGTCTTTTCAATTATAATACTTATTATTTATGATAACTATTTATACATTATATTTATTATAGTTAATTTTAAATTATCTTTTTATTAATTTTTATATTTAATTTATTCTATTTAATTATTTCAACAAATCAGCCAATACTAAAAATCAATGGTCTACGTGCATATAGAAACATTGAACAGTGGGATTATTTTTACTATATTTTCACTATTATCACTTTCATATGAATGAACTTCACTTTTTTTGAATTAATGTTATTGTCACTTAATGGCACAATGGCCTACTAACAAGAAATTTTCAAGATATTGAAAATAACTTTTATATACATATATATTGACCTACACAATGAATTATAATTTTGTAGTAGGAAAATAAAACACACACACACACACATATATTTAACACATTATTTATACATTATATAACATATAATTTAAATGTTGGTCTACTAGGGTTTTGTCATTGTGTTGTTCCTGCTTGGCACCTGTAGGACTCGTATGGGTGTTGTAATGGGAGACCCAACGTGGGTCTCCCATTTACTTTCCTTCCATGTGGGTGTGGATCCCACGAATAACCCTAGTTCTGAGGCCCTAATTGCTAATGTTGTCTCTTCCCTAGGTGGGAAAGGTAATAATGTTGCTAGTTGTCCCGACTCTTTTGTAGAGTCCTTTCTTTAAGAGGAGAATTCTTCTTCCTATGTTGAAAAGCTTCTGGGTGTCTGCAAACCCAAGATAGGTGTTTCAACCTCTGAGAATGTGTACACAGTTGCTTGCAAAGTCAATAGAACCACAATCTAGGTTTTGGATGAGATTCTAAAGGAAACTATGGTTGATTTGGAGCTTCCTCTGATAGGTAAGCTTCTCTCATTTACACCTTCTATTATCGAACTCAGGAAATGGATTGCGTCCCAATGGAAAATTAAAGGAAGTGTTAAAATAAATGTTATGGATAATAGCCACTTTCTTTTTAGCTTTATTAACAAAGAAGAACTTATGTATGTGCTTACAAGTGGCCCATGGACATATGGAAGTAACCTCTAGAATATTTGTTCTCTATGCAAATGACAACCTGGTTTAGATGCCCAAAGGGACCTAGGTTCTCTTGCCCCAACATTGACTCACCTTCTGAGGCTCCCTCTAGAATATTGGAAGTTTGGAGTTTTCAAAAGTATAGTTGAGTCCTTCAACTCTCTTTTGGTGCTGGATAGAATAACACAATCGAGATCTAGGCTCCTTTTTGCTAGAATTTGTGTCAAAGTTATGGTTAACTATGTTATTCCTTCTTCCATTACTCTCCATTCAAGGTATGGATCTTGGGAACAACCTTTAGAGGACAAGAACGCCATGAACTTTTCCTAGATCTTTAAAAAATATGAACATCTCAGTAATGTTTGTAGATTTCAAAAATCTAAAAACAAGCACCAACTGAAGAATGAGGAAAAGAAAGAAGTACAAAAGGGAGAACAAAAATTACAAATGATACTGTCAGTGGAAGAAGTGGAAGAGTCTCTTAGATCAAGTAAGAAAAAGAATCTAAATGATTTTTCTGCCTCAACTTTTGAGGTGGAACATGGGAAATATTCTAATAATGATAATGTGGAGAAGACAATGATGCCTAAATCCCATACTATCCTCTAGAAGAAGGCAAGATGGTAAAGGAAAAAGATGATAAGAAAATAAGAAACACAATGGTTTAGGGAAAAAAACAACGAAGATAAGGCTCAAGGAGACCACGATTCATAGAAACCTCAAGAGGAAGAGATGGATAAGATGAAAGTGGACGTTAGTATACTAAGTGCTAATGGTTGTGTTTCACCTATCAAGAACACTTCTAAGGATGTTCAGTTAGTCTGCAACCATATGGATCCTCCTGGGTTGCTAGGGTTTGATATTTCTTGTATCTTGGAGGAGATCACAGTGTAATAAAGAAAATAGCAAACAATTAACAACCCCAAGAAACAATAGAAAAAATTATGGGTCTAACAACGTCAAAGCTACCTTTTCTTTGCTAAGATTTTTTTCAACATCCCCTGCATCAGAAGCCAAAACATGTAGCGATGGAATAGAATGTTGTTGGAGAAAAAGAGAGAAAGAATAAAAGACCAGATGTAGGCAATGATTTAAAGCAAGGTAGAACAACTCAGAGAGAATATATAGAGAAAGAGAAGTGGCTAAAGATGTAGCCAACGAGAAGCAGAGAACCATAGATCATTTTTCAGATACAAAAAAGAAGAAATGGAGCTAACCACTCTTTGGAGTTTCCTGAACAATCCAAGGTTCGATTTTTTGTTTAAATAGTTTATCATGAAGATAATGTGATTGAATATGAGATTCCTAAAGAGACAAACCGAATACCACATGCTTAAATGTGCCATTATTGAAAATAATGTAGATATCCTGCTTCTTCGGGAAACCAAAATGATAAAAGAAGTATTTAGAAGGATTGTTAAGAATATATGGCCTATTATTGATTGAGATTTCAGTGATGTTCAAGGTTCTTCATGTGGGATTTCTATCGTATGGAATCCTCACAAAGTGTTAGGTATTTTTTCCATTCTTCTAGGACTAGCCTAATCGCTACTTTTAAAATTCATAACTTAGGTGTTTCTTGGAACCTAGTGAATGTGTATGGCCCAAATTAAAGATTTTCTAAGAGATCCTTATGGGATTCTCTTTCTTCCCTTATTATTGTAAATTAGTTGATCAAATGGATGGTGGGGGAAGACTTCAACTCTCCTTTATATCTTTTAGAGAAATCTAGAGGTATTGAGGAGTTTAATGATAGTATGATGGACCTGGGGAATTTCTCTTTGTAGAAGGGTTTATTGATATAGACCCCCATGGTTCTACCTTCACCTATTCCAATAGGTGACATGCTTAAAATCTTATTCAATTGAGGCTTGAATATTATTGCTATCTTCTGAATAGAGTAATCTAGTGGACTTCACTCTAACGACACAACCTAAAACTCGATCAGACTGTAATGCTTTAGTCCTAGACTAGGATGAAGGAAGTAAAAGAGGTCATTTACCATTTAGATATGAGATAATGTGGCTTCTGTATCCTGACTTCCAAAGCTTAGTGGAGTATTGGTGGAGACTTCCTTGTGTTGGCTCTCTTATGGTGCAAGTCCTCAAAAAATGAAAATTTATGAAAGACAAGGTTAAAGGATGGAATAGAATCTCCTTTGGTAATATTTTGAATGAAAAGAAGCAAGTGTTTTTGGATATAAAGAACATTCAAAGTAGGATGGAAAGAGGGGAACATGATACTGCAATCTGTCAAGAGGAAAAGTCTCTAAGAGAGAGATGGAGTAAACTTAGTAAAAGGGAAGAAGTGTTTTGGAATAAATGTCAAGAATATAATGACTTACCAAAGGAGATAAAAATACCAAATTATTCCATCAATCCACTCTCAAACAGAGAAAACACACAAATTTTCTCTTGTAGTCTTTTCACTGGAGGAAATGAGTAGCCTTTCATGTCGCACTACAAAAGTGTGCACTAGAGAAGAAAACACTGAAAGAATCCTAGGGCTTGACTCACTTTCTATGTTAATGGAGTATATTTTGGCTATTTTTTTAGGGTTTGTGCCCTCAAGTTTAGCTTTATCTTGCATTGCAGGTCATCGATATTGAATGTTCATGCTCACTGGTTCAAAAGGAGGAGGAACTTTGTGGTCGCCCAGAATATCTGAAGAAGGTGGTTTAGAGCCCTTTATGATGATTCTAATTGGCCTTCCAACATGTGAATATGATAGTTTAGGGCCTTTCATGAGATCCCGATTGACCTTCCAACACATTTTTGCATCTTTTCTTCGTCAACCATGGCCTCAAATTTATTCCTGCTCCAAATAGAATATGTAAAATTGTTTGTTATTGCAAATAGAATATTTATGTCTACTATTTATCGTATACGAGATTGTTCAAATTTTCTTACTTGTGCATCAAGGTTTTTGAGCTTATTTTAAGATATCAATTTTCTTTCTTTTTATATTGATACAACAAGAGAATTGATACAACAAGATAATTTAGTGCCTAAATGGCCATGTGAAACTAGTTGCACTCCAAGGTGTCCCAAGGCTTCTAAATATTTGAAATGTTTCAGCTATGCAAGAAAAATACATTATAAGGAAAGGATGAAAATTCCTCTTTGTTAAGATAGAGGAAGTGAGTAGAGATCCCATTCCAGACATTTCTAACCACCTAATACTTCAAGAATACCAAGATGTATTTCATGAAGAACTATCAGAATTGCCCCCTAAAAGTTATTTTGACTTCTCTATTGAATTTGTTCCATGAGTGGATCCCCTTTCAAGAGCCCCATATTGAATTAACATATTGGACTTGCAATAACCCAAGATATAGTTGCTAAAATTTATAGAAAAAGGGTTGATTCGACCTAGTGTGTCCCCGTGGGGAGCTCCGATATTATTTATCAAGAAGAGAGATGGGACACTATGTTTGAGAGCTATCGTTCTCTCTAATATTGACCTAAGGTGAGGATACCACTAGTTGAAATTTAGGGAGGGGGTATTCCCAAGAAATCCTTAAGACCACCCTCAAACTTTGAATAAATATAATACTAGCATACATAATTTTAAAATAATTTATGTAAAATGCATTTTTTCTACTTTTTTAGAACAAATGGTGAAAAAGATGACTCCAAACCCTAAATATGATTATCCTAATGAAGAGATTACCTACTTCAATAAATTTTCACACATCATTCTTTTAATATTATTTATTAACTCGTATTTTTCCATGAGAAATTAACAAACATGAACAAATGTAATCAAATTTTCTAAAAGAAAGTTGAGATACATTTAAACCATTATAGCGCTTCAATCATTTGAATTATATGAAAGAAATTTCACTTGAATTTCATAATCTATAGCACCATGGAATAAAAATAGCATGTACAAACATTCCTATAAGATTTTGAAAACTTACTTTAGTTGTAGTATACCTTTCTTTTTAACAAATAATATAATTTTAACACTAGACCATTGTCTATCAAAAATTGTTACATAAAAAGTTCATATTATTGAACAACAATTTGTAAGATTAACTATATCTCATATATTTCCATACTCTAATTTTTTAAGACTTCTTCCTTCAATACTACACCATCAATATAATTTTTTTATATCGTATAGTTAACTAGCAATCGCACCTTAGGGTGCAATGGGTACACCGAAGAGATATTGAAGGTCAATTAGGAAAAAAATTGGTCCATCTTTTTGCATATTTTTGTGCAACTAATAAGTTCAGTTTTCAAACTATTTACCTCTTAATTAGGAAGATAGTCACTATCCATTACCGTTAACTTTAACCTTAAAACTTATCAGAAGAATTAAACCGTAATCTGACCATAATTGTAATCTTAAACAAGATCACAATCCAAACTGTACACAACCCTAACCCTAATCATGTCGTAAACTTAATCCATTATCCTAACCTTGACAATAATACATATTGGAGTTGATGAAAAACTATCAACCCTACAGCTCCCAAGAATCACCTGCATGCAAACACATGTCACAGAAAGAGAGAAGCAAAAGCTATGAAGGCCAAAAATAACAGATCTGTGAAAGAGGAAACATCCTCAATTGATTCAATAAAAATGGAATGGAATTACAAAAAGGATTTAATAATTACAAAGTGATCAATCCTTATAAAGCAGATCAAAACCCAAATATGGGTGAAGAAACCAAGCTTGGGTGAATAAACCAAGGTTGGGTGAAGAAACCAAGGTTGCATGAATAATTAATAAAAGAATCAATTATTGCATGCCTAAAGTTTAGCTTAAGTGAAATAAGATAAAAGAGACTTAATAATTAAATCAAATGATGATTTAATTAATAAGTGAAAGGTGACTTAATAATTAAATCAATAATGATTTAATTAATAAGTGAAAATACCATTTTAACTCTAACACCCCCCCTTAAGATAAACTTAGGGAGAAGCTAAAAAACC
>MU225536.1:41370-53536 GCA_018584345.1 Thuja plicata
TATATATATATATATAACCAAAAATTAGTATTGGTTTCTTTTTCGATTTCTCGACGAGAATGCTATGTAATCGACATCAATTTTGATGAACTGTGGTCGCAAAAGAGAAACATTATGTTTGATGTTTCGACGAGACTACTATGTCTTCGACGTCTATTCCGACCAACTTTGGTCGCAATTTTGGCGAAATTGGTTGCCCAGATAAAAGGTTTGATCTGCAATTCTTCTAGCTTCAAGCAATTTTTTAGATGAAGATTCGGTCGATAATTCAACCACTAAGCATGTCAATATGTCGATGAGTTATTTTCCTATCGAATAAGCGACAGAAAAAGTTCGACGACAGTTTTGGTCGTTAGTTCGACCAATGGGTCTCGAAATTTTGACATATCCACATCAAAAAATAGGGCAAAATTTACTAGTGATGGAAATTGAGGTGGTGTGGAAATCAAGGCATACTTTTGCCTCGTAAAGCATGCCAAGCGTCGTGCATGCAAAAAATAGTGCCTAAATTTCAACTGTGTCCAAATTGGACATGCCTTATATCAAAATTGGGTTTCTTAGGCCTTTTTAACACAACCCAGATGTCAGTTTTTTTCCAAAGTGCTCCAAAAATAAATCCTCCCAATATCCATAAAAATCTGAGACAAAAACCTCTCAAAAACATAGATTTAAAGAACAAGGCCAAATCTCTCATGAAGAGAATAGGGGCATTAAAGGGTAGAGCTCTGATTCAATATTGGAGTTGATGAAAAACTATCAACCCTACAGCTCCCAAGAATCACCTGCATGCAAACACCTGTCACAGAAAGAGAGAAGCAAAAGCTATGGAGGCCAAAAACAACAGATCTGTGAAAGTGAAAACATCCTAAATTGATTCAATAAAAATGGAATGGAATTACAAAAAGGATTTAATAATTACAAAGTGATCAATCCTTATAAAGGAGATCAAAACCCAAAGATGGGTGAAGAAACCAAGGTTGGGTGAAGAAACTAAGGTTGCATGAATAATTAATAAAAGAATCAATTATTGCATGCCTAAAGTTTAGCTTAAGTGAAATAAGATAAAAGGGACTTAATAATTAAATCAAATGATGATTTAATTAATAAGGGAAAGGTGACTTAATAATTAAAACAATAATGATTTAATTAATAAGTGAAAATACCATTTTAACTCTAATAATGCAAACCCTACATTTCACCATATTCCTAAATCTAACCTCAATCCTAACCTTAACCCTAACCTAATAAAAATTGTAATTAACCATAGTACTAATCATTATGTAACTCATTACCCTAACCATAATTGTAACCCTAAACCTTCTTCACAACCCTGACTCTAACTCTAATCCTAACCCCAACCCAAACATTAAAATCTAATCCTAAACAAGATCATAACACAAACTCTATACCCAAGCCTAACCCTAACCATAGCGTAAACCTTAACTCTTGTCCTAACCATAACCATAAATATTAACCGTAATCAAAACTCTAACTCTAACTATAATATAATTACAATATAAATTAATAAAAAATTAATAACTATAAATATATTTTATATATATCACAAATAACTTGATATTAATAATAATTATTTTACCTTTATAAAATAAATTGAAAAGGTTAAGTTTAGAAAGGTAAAAATATATTAAACAATTAATTGCATTAAAAAGTGAATACTTGTTTCCGAATTAAGTAAAAGAATGAATAAGTAATAAACTTCCATGGAAAGGTGCAGGTTTGGAAATAGTTGGCATGTGAGGTGGGCCCATCATATTTAATCATTTTATTTTAGTTTTAAATTGTATACCTTATATTGTAAAGTAAACAATTTAAAAAAAATTAATTGTTTGAAATGATTGTTGGTAGACTTTAAAATATAGAAATCATAGCCTGAGTGAAAGTCAAAGTTAGACTTTCAATTATTGTGTTATTGGTATGTTATGTTGTTGATTGTCAAAGTTAGCTAGCCTTCTTCATATAAGGAATGCCTTGAGCGTAATTTATTATATTATTATTATATGATTAATATATTAGATTTATATTAATATATTATTTTAGTATTATATATATTTTATTTGTGCCAAATAGCATCATTCTGGCTGAGTTTGGGGCTTATCCCTTTAGATTGGGGGTCATCTTTGATCTGGTTTGGTTTATTCACCACCTCCGTTGTTTTGCGAACTCTAATGACGGTCACAAGAGATACTCCTACCTGGCCTATTGCTCTTGAGTGGCGCTTGCCATGTCAGACCCCTCCCCTAGAGCTCATTGTTGGTATGCCCGGGCCTCTTCCCTTTTAGGTTCCATCAGGATTGACATTGGTCACCTCCCCCCCTATCAGTTCTTGTTTGAAGCTCTGGCTCACTTCCTCCCCTCCAGACAGGAGCTGAACAAAAATGTCACACTTGACATATACAGGCAGTATATACCCACGACCTAGATCAACCCGTGTGGGGTTCTGCGCTCGAGGATGGATTTTTATGCTGAGAACTTTCTAAACATTATGGATGGGATTATTGTTCCTCCTAGATACTTATATCAGAGTTGGTGCCACGCCCTTCACATCAAATTAGGATCTTTCAGGGTTGGATCTTACCACCTTCGGGCCCAGATAGGCCATCACATTGACAGAGATGATCAGATTTATAGGTTATGCACCCTGGCCAAGATTGAGACTAAGACACACTTCATCTTACGTTTTCCTACTTACTATGAGATCAGAGGGAGATTCTATTGCTTTTTCAGAGGGTGCAATTCCTGGACTGCTGTCTTCAGCTACACCGATCAGAGATGCCTGGCACTTTATCTTAGTGAGACTATACTATTGGAAAGATACAATGGAAACAATTTTTGTTTTGTCATTGATGTCAAACCTTAACTGGTAAGACTATTGCTATATGTTTGAGTACCATATCTATTGATTGATGAATGATATTTAACAAAAAGACCAAGTGGAATGGTTGAGTTATGGGAAATCACAAGGGTACTTGATCAGTTGGCACATTGGCAAAGTAATGTGTTGTTTATCTTTTGATGATAGTTTACTGTGAACAGTTTATGCTGAGAGAAGTTAGTGATGACCAAGCGGAAAAACATAGTGTTGATCGAGTGTCAGTATTTTTGTAATTGTGGAGATTTGAGATCTCTGGCCGACATAGTTGATTTTATTGGGATATGAAAAGTTAAGTAAGGACAGGCATGATTGGTCCACACTATTTAAATACACAGGTAACCATAATTAATGCATGGATCAAAGATTTAATTAGTGATTGCTTTGGAGAAGTAAATTAAATGTAAATATGGAAAGATCCATTGGATTTGACCTAACCTAAGATCTACGATCTTGGTTAAGTGGAAAAAAATTTATCTGACCTAGATGTAGAGGTATATGATAACCTCAAGGGGTTATTCATGAAGTGTGTAAGAAGTGTATGCAAGAGGATTGTATAGTTAATTAACTGATTGGCTTAATCAAAGCAGAGAAGGTTGAGCAGAGAAGCAGAGAGTTGTGAGAGTGATTGCTTGATAGATTTCCAAGCAGATCTAAAGATTGAAATGAGAATGGAGGCCACTCAGTGAGTTAGTATTAGAGTTTAATTGGATCTAGATTTGCAAAGTAAGTTGTATGTATCAGATCACACCTACTGATTACTTTCTGACCATTGTATCATTCAAAATTCTTTAACCAGGTTGACATTTAACAGTCATTGTAAAAATCCTTTGAGCAAGGTGACATTCAGGTAGAATTTTATTAGTCCTCTAACAAGGCCACTCTTGACAGGGTAATTAAATCTTTTAACCAGGTCACATTTAGCAATGTGTTTTCTAACCTTTAACAGGGTTGGCTCCTAACATAGCTCACTTCAGAAGAGTGAAAACTTGATAGCATGTTATTGGTGGTTTTCCCCATATTAGGTTTCCATGTTAAATACTGGTGTCAACTTATGTGAATGTTTATGTTGTGTTTTACTGTTAAGTTTCTACAAGGTGATTACATCTGAACAGTAAACTGCATATGTATGTTTTTTTTTTATGTTATTGCTATCAAGCAGATCTGAGTTGTTTAAATTGGTATAAAGTTTAAATGGGCACATCTAGACCTGAGGATAACTGATTCACCCCCCTCTCAGTTATTCTGAATTCATTTTAACAATTGGTATCAAAGCTTTGGTTTCTTGGAAACAGTTTGGAGGTACTTGGAGCAAAAGATCAAGATGTATAAAAAGGAGGTACCAAAGTTGAATAAAGATAACTTATTTGCATGGAAACGTTTGATGAAGCTGCATCTGGCTAGTATTGGTGATTCTGCTAAGCACTATATTGAACATGCTTATGTATCCCCCACTACACCCGCCACATCTGCACAATTAAGAGAAAAGTAGGAGCACAATCAAGCAATGTTGGAGATTGCATCATCTCTGAAATATCATGATTTTGAAGACATAAAGAATTGTGCAACTACAAAGCAAATGTGGGATGCCCTAGCAACTATCTATGGAGGAGATAAAAATGTACTGAGAGCCAAATCTGAAAGTTTAAGAGGTAAGTTCAATGAAATGAAAATGCAAGAAGGAGAAAATATAGTTCAATATTATGGTAGGATAAAGGAAGTTGTAAATGCTATCATAGGAATTAAGGGAACCATTGGTGATAACACCATTATGAGCAAGGTATTGAAGACTCTTCTTCCTTTATATGCTATTAAGATTCTCTGCAATTCAAGAGTTAAGATGTACTCCTAATAATAATTTGACTTTGGAAGGTCTAGTAGGAAGACTTACTACATCTGAGATGTCAAATTTTGATAACTACACTCCACAAGCTATTGAATCTGCATTCAAGTCCCAATTGGTCCTTAACAAATCAAAGAAAGGAAAGAAATATGTGAACAGTGACATCGACACTACAGATGATGATCTAGAAGAACATGAGGTACTTATGGAAAAAATACTATCTAGAGGCAAAGGAAAATTCAAAGGTAAACTTCCTATCATTTGTTTTTCATGTAACAAAGTTGGTCATATTACTACAAGATGTCCTGATAAGAATGACAAAGATGAAAGAAGAGACAGCAAGTAAAAAGGCAAAAAGGATGACCGAGACTTCAGAAAGTATAAAGATTAAAAAGACAAAGGTAATAAATCTTGTTATATAGCTGAAGAAGCTTCTAACAGTGAATCTGATAATTCTTATGAAAATGATATAGAAGTTGTGTATGTTTCTATGATAGATGATTCTGATGACGATGAGAAAATTGCACTAATTTCTTATATGAGTAAAGGTGACCATTGGACCATTGACAGTGGTTGTTCACATCACATGATTGGTGATAAAAATAAATTTGAAACCTTAGATCAGTGTAAAGGTGGTTATGTTAAATTTGGTAATGATGCACCATGTCTTGTTAAAGGGAAAGGTTCACTTAACTTGACTGACAAAATCAAATGTGACAATGTATATTGGGTTGATGATCTTAACTATAATTTATTGAGTGTTGCATATTTGAATACTTCTGGTTACAGAGTTGAGTTCCACCACATAAAAGCAAAGATCTATGATGTCAATGGAGAACTAGTTGGAAGTGGAGAGCAGACTAAAGGTAACTTGTTCTATGTGGATTTAACTGACGAGACATGCTTTTTTTCACATTATAATGATGTTTGGTTATGGCATAAAAGGTTGTGTCATGTAAACTTTGATAACTTGGTAAGCATAATCAAATTGAAAAAGGTTAGAGGGCTGCCTAAGTTAAAGAAACCTAAAAATGCAATGTGTAAGCAATGTCAATTGGGAAAAATGACTAAATCTAGTTTCAAGAGTAAGACTCATACTTCTGAGGAAATTATGGAATTGGTTCATAATGACCTTTGTGGTCCCATTGGTGAGAAAAGTTACTATGGAGATAGATACTTTATTCTATTTGTTGATGATTACTCAAGAATGATGACTGTTATGTTTCTTAAAGAAAAATCTAATGCATTCGAGTTATTTAAGTGGTAATTGGAAAAATTTGAAAAGGAGACAGGTAAAAGCCTAAAATGTTTAAGATTTGACAGAGGAGGTGATTTTATTTCTAATGATTTTAATAGGTTCTGCAATGACTGAGGGATAAAAAGACAGATGTCTGCACCTAGGACACCACCACAGAATGGTATTGCTGAGAGAAGAAACATATCTATCATGGATTGTGCCAGAACACTAATGATGGAGAAGAATGTTGCATAGAAATATTGGAGATAATCCGTAAGTATAGAAGTCTATCCCCTAAATAGAGTACAAGTCAAGAAAGGTACTAATGCTACACCTTATGAGCTATGGTATGGATATGCACCTAATGTAAGATATTTCAAAGTTTTTGGAAGCAAATGTTTTATAGTGAAGGATAATGTAGAAATGGAAAACTTGATGCTAAAGGTGAGGAAGTCATATTTATTGGTTATTCAACAAAAATTAAAGCATACAAGTGTTTGAATTCTAACACTAATAAAATTGTGGAAAGTGCAAATGTTAGAATTGATGAATATGCAGAAAGAAATGAAGCTGAAATCACACAGGAACCTGAAAGTTAGAAATCATTTGTCTATCTGGATGAGGAAGATTCTATTACATTACCTAAACCTAAGAATGAGGTTTTCGAGTAACAGCTAGCACCTGCCAAGTCACAGACTGAGATTGTTAGGCAATAGGAGGTAATTGTCGAGCTATCTGATGGAGATGCCAAGTCACAGAATCAACCTGAATTGAACATGAATGATCAATCTGAAGCAGAAAAAGATCCTACTCTAGCAAATTATGTAAGGAGGAACCATAAATATGATCAAGTCATAGGATCAAAGGATTCTGTAGTTATGACAAGAATTAATTTGAGAGAAGATACATGCTTGTTATGTGATTTCGAGCCTGAAACAGTAAAAGATGTCTTAGACAATGAAGACTGGATACAATCCATGAATGAAGAAATCAAACAGATTGAGAAGAACAATACTTGGATAGTTGTACCTAGGCCGAATGACAAGAATGTAATTGGTACTAAGTGGGTATTAAGAAATAAGCTGAATGAACATGGAGAGGTAACAAGAAACAAAGCTAGACTAGTATGCAAGGGTTATGCACAAGAGGAAGGAATTGATTATGGAGAAACATTCACCCCAGTTGCAAGATTGGAAGGAGTAAGAACCTTACTTGCATATGTAGCCTATAGTGGTTTTAAAGTTTATCAAATGGATGTAAAGTCAGCATTTCTAAATGGAATATTAGAAGAAGAAGTATACATTGAACAAGCTAATGGATTCGTTGAACCAAGCAAGAAGAACATGGTTTGCAGATTACACAAGGTACTATATGGACTGAAGCAAGCACCTAGAGAATGGTATGAGAGATTGCACAATTATCTGATGAAGATTGGATTTGCGAGAACCAATGACAACAACAATCTGTATTTGAAGACAAAGCAAAGTAAAGGTACTTTATTAGCTGAAATTTTTGTTGATGACATTATATTTAGTGGAAAAGATATGTTATGCCAAGCATTTGCAAATGAGATGCAAACTGAATTTGAGATGTCTATGTTTGGTGAGATAAAAAAAATTGTTGGCTTACAAATATATCAGATGAAGAGTGGTATCTATATTACTCAATTAAAATATGTCAAGGAGACATTAAAAACTTTTGGAATGGAAGATTCAAAACCAGTAAGTACACCCATGGCTACTGGACAAAAGTTAACAAAAAATGATGAGACAAAAGAAGTAAATTAAACCCTTTATAGCTCAATGATTGGAAAGCTCCAATATGTTGTACACAATAGACCTGATATTGCATTGGCTATTGGTATTGTTGCAAGATTTTCTGCCAACCCCAAGGAAACTCATTTGATGGTAGTAAAAAGAATTCTGAGATATTTGAAAGGAACAAATGAATATGGTATGTATTACAAAAGAAATGACAAGTTTGAACTTAGAGTCTATACTGATTCTGATTGGGCTGGAAATGTGGATGATAGAGAAAGCACCATAGGTGGAGCATTTCTTTTAGGAAAAAGATTGGTTTCATCGAGTGGGAAGAAATAGAATTGCACCTCGCAATCTACAACTGAAGCCGAGTATGTGGCAATAGTAGTTAATTGTTCTAGAACATTGTGTGGTTGAAGATACTACTGAAAGGTATGAAAGAGGAGATCACAGAACTAATTGTCATATATTGTGATTACAAGAGTGCCATTAATATTTCTAAGAACCCTGTTATGCACTCTAAGACAAAGTATATAGCTAACAAGTATCATTACTTGAGGGAGCTAGTTCATAAGAAGGATGTGAGACTGGAATATTTGAATACTAAGGAGCAGTTAGCAGACATATTTTCAAAGGCACTACCCAAGGATGCTCATGAGTATCTGTGAGGTAAATTAGGGGTGATTCCCCTAATTGAGGCTAATTAGTTCAGAATGGAACTGTTGTATCAAATGTTATATTCAAAATATTTTACACATTGATGCACAAGCAGTCACACTTTAGGATTCTGCCTAAAGCTGTGAAAGACGGACAAAGATAGAAAAAAGGATCAATCATAAGCAAGATGACAAGAATAGCATGATACAAAATTTAGAACAGAATCATTTGCATGATGAATATGTCAACGTCTTTGGCATTGTTGTCAAAGAGGGAGAGATTACTGAGAAAAAGAAATAAAGAGGGAGAGATTAGTGAAAAAGAGATTGTTGTTAAAGTGGGAGAGATTAATGAAAGAGGGAGTATACAGATGAACAGAAACAAAAAGATTTCAGTGTGATCATAGACACAAAGGGTGAAAATTTTTACAAGATCAGAATTAGAATGAAGCTAAAGACATTAATGAA
Source organism: Thuja plicata (assembly GCA_018584345.1). NCBI lineage: Eukaryota > Viridiplantae > Streptophyta > Pinopsida > Cupressales > Cupressaceae > Thuja > Thuja plicata. The sequence goes on from MU225536.1 coordinate 50,225, forward strand.
GATTTGTTCATATCAAGGAACACAGGCAGACCTTTTGGATTGTATGGTAACTATGGTTCAAAATTATTGTTTTAATGTTTAGTGTTGCCATGAATTCCAAAGAGGGAGATTGTTGGAAAGCTACAATGGAAACAATTGTTCTTTTGTCATTGATGTCAAACCTTAATTGGTAAGACTATTTCTATCTATTTGAGTACCATATCTATTGATTGATGAAGGAGATTTAACAAGAAGACCAAGTGGAATGGTTGAGTTATGGGAATTCACAATGGTACTTGATCAGTTGGCACATTGGAAAAGTAATGTGTTGTTTATCTTTTGATGATAGTTTACTGTGAATAGTTTATGCTAAGCGAAGTCAGTGATGACTGAGAAGAAGAACACAGTGTTGGCTGAGTGTCAGTATTTTGGTAATAGTTGAGATTTGAGATCTCTAGCCGACATAGTTGATTTATTGGAATATGTAAAGTTAAGTAAGGATAAGAACAATTGGTCCACACTATTTAAATGCATGGGTAACCGTAATTAATGCATGGATCAAAGATTTAATTAGTGATTTCTTTGGAGAAGTAAATTAAATGTAAAGATGGAAAGATCCATTGGATTTGACCTAACCTAAGATCTATGATCTTGGTTAAGCGGAAAAATATTTATTTGACCTAGATGAAGAGGTATATGATAACCTCAAGGGGTTATTCATGAAGTGTGTAAGAAGTGTATGCAAGAGATTGTATAGTTAATTGACAATTTGGCTTAATCAAAGCAGAGAAGGCTAAGCAGAGAAGAAGAGAGTTGTGAGAGTGATTGCGTGATCGATTTCCAAGCAGATCTAAAGATTGAAATGAGAATGGAGGCCACTCAGTGAGTTAGCATTAGATTTTAATTGGATCTGGATTTGAAAAGAAAGTTGTATGTATCAGATCACACCTAATGATTACTTTCTAACCATTGAATCAGTCAAAATCTTTTAACTAAGTTGACCTAACAGTTATTGTATAAATCCTTTGAGCAAGGTGACATTCAGGTGGAATGTTATAAGTCCTCTAATAAGGCCACTCTTGACAAGCTGATTAAATCCTTTAACCAAGTCACATTTAGCAATGTGTTTTGTAACCTTTAACAGGGTTGGCTCCTAATAGGGCTCCCTTCAGAAGAGTGAAAACTTGATAGCATGTTATTGGTTGTTTTTCCCATATTGGGTTTCCATGTTAAATACTGGTGTCAACTTATGTGAATTTTTATGTTTTGTTTTACTGTTAAGTTTCTACAAGATGATTACATATGAGTAGTAAACTACATATGTATGTTGTTGTTTTATGTTATTGTTTCCGAGAAGATCTGAGTTGTTCAAATTGGTTTAAAGTTTAAATGGGCACATCTAGACATGAGGATAACTAATTCACCCCAATCTCAGTTATTCTGAATTCATTCTAACATGTACAACTCCACGAGCATACTCTACAGCTTATTTTCCCCAGAGATAGATATTCAATCATCTCATTAGGGATTTATTCTCACCCTCATCTCCTTTAGAGGGGGTGAAGAGGCCTCACATTGCCTCCATCACCGGTCACTCTAGATCTATGAGACCCTGTAGTACCTTTACTTGTCAGTGATAGATCTCTAGCAACTCACATCGACTACCCTTAGTTTCTGCTCATCTAGATCATTATCCTGCAGTGTTGGATTTCTTTCTACCTGAATATGATCCTTAGTCCTTCTCTTGTGTCTATTCTTCTTGCTTACTTTTTCTTGTTCTCTTCTTTATTTTTTTTCTCTTGGTTGCTTTCCCGGCCACTGTTTGGTGGTCTCTTGGTTCACTAGTAAAATTGGCCCCTATTTTCGATGAAAATTGGTCGAATTATCTACATAGATTGGTCGAAAGACCCACAAATTTCTTTGTCAGTATTTTTATCATTGAAAGATCGACACATTCTTGTTAACATCAAAATTTATACACAAACTTGGTCGAAATTAGCATATTCAAATGCCCACATTATTTGTCGAAACTGCACCCAATGTTTTTCAAAATGTTCAAAAAGTTTTGACCAAATTTAGTCGAAATGTTTGAAAATTTTTGACACAGAATGGTCAAAACATTTTGACTAAACTCTTTCTATTTCGACCAGGATGCCAAACCCAAAATGCAAGCTTTTGACACAAAATGGTTGAAACATTCCGACCAAACTCTTTTTGTTTCGACCAGGATGCCAAACCCATGACGCAAGCTTTCAACCAATTAATGTAAAAATTTCTATGAAAATTAAATTAAAAAAAAACATAATAGCCTCAGTTTTGGTACTCGACTTCAATGGAAGATGGACCAATAAAAAATTTCTTCTTGCTCTCTAACAAACAAGTCTTGAACGAAGTGAGAAGCTATAAGTTCACGACTTCAACTTATAGCTTCTCACTTGGTTCAAGACTTATTTGTTAGAGAGAAAGAAGCAATTTGTTATTGGTCCATCTTCTATTGAAGCCAAGTACCAAAACTGAGGCTATTTAGTTTTAGAATTTTCTCATTGAGTTTGGTATTCAATCTAAACAACCATCAATCATATTTTGAGACAATCAATGTGCTACTCAAATCTCATGTATCCCAATCCATCATCAAAGGACCAAGCATATTGACATCTAGATACACTACATTGGGGATCTCATTCATGGACAAGTCATCAGTCTACTATTGCCCAACATCCAAGCAAGTTGCCAATATTTTTACCAAAACCTTCATGTAAAGAAAGTATTCTTATTTTTTGGGGGTGTGGGAGGCTTCATCTTGTGGGGGGCATACCTTGTCTTCTTATGCCTTGATCCATAGATTTTAGTGGACCTTTGGGCTTCATGGCTCTATCTTAGTCAAAAAATTTCCCGTTGTGCGACCTGCAAAATTCACAGTGCTCATCTTCATTCTTTTCCTTCTGGAGATAGAATTGTTACATATTATGTTTTTTAAAATAAGAATTGTTGTATGGGGGGAAATGAAACAAATGTGTAACTTAGTTATTAGAAAACTCTTTGATTTCTTTGTGGATTGATAATATTTTCCTCATATGATGTATTCAACTTTAACCAATATTACTGAGAGGAGATACACACATCCACAATATCATGCAAGAGTGAGGGGGCATCGGGGGATGCAGGGGGAGGGGTGAGTACAATGAATGTACCAATCATCACATTCGCACCTTAGAGGTTGAATTTATGTCACGTCAACCTCCTAAATTAGAAAAAGAAGAGAAGTTCAATATAAGAACTATAATGTAGAATCCATAAATCAACATTAATATTTTGAGTAATTATAAACAAATA
>MU225536.1:68960-86724 GCA_018584345.1 Thuja plicata
ATTGAATACACTTTCAATAAAGAAAGAAAGTCTCTCTAGTGCTCTAACTAATCCTAAGGAAGACTCCAGCATATTAGAACTCAGTAAACCACCAATGGTTGTCAAAGATCTGCACTCAATTGGACTCACTAAACCACCTATTTGACCTAGAAGTGATCGGAGGTAGAAGATTTAAGAAACCCTTGGATTAAGGGTTTAAAAGTGCTAAATTTGGGGATTTTGGGGTTCTCGATGGACTGAGCCCTATTCCTTTAAGGTTTGTTCATTTTTTAACATTATTAAAGACTGATGAAGGTTTGGAGTCTTTGGAGTGCAAGGAGTCTATGGTTTCTTTGTTATTTGTGGTCTTTTTAAGCACTTCTGAATCCATAGTGTCTATACAGTCACACCTGGTCTAAAAGAGTCCATGGAAAACCGACTGTAGAAAGCTAACTGCCCTAGTTTTAATGTTGAAAATGTGCCAGAAAATACCAAATACATGATGCCCTAGCACATTGCTCATGGGCCCTAAGTAGGTAACCGATAAAACAATGCCAAACAAATGTAAAGTAAGGAAATCCTTACAGGCGGTCCTCCTTTTACACCAAATCACAGTGGCAACAGCTCGTAGGTAGGTGGTCCTCCTTTTACACCAAACCACAGTGGCAACCCTCACAGGATGCCCTAGCACATTGCTCATGGGCCCTAAGTAGGTAACCGATAAAACAATGCCAAACAAATGTAAAGTAAGGAAATCCTTACAGGCGGTCCTCCTTTTACACCAAATCATAGTGGCAACAGCTCGTAGGTAGGTGGTCCTCCTTTTACACCAAACCACAGTGGCAACCCTCACAGGCAGGAAGTCCTCCTTTTACTCTCACCAAATAAAACTTCAAACAATCGCAGGCTCCAGCTCCTTCACGCTCCAAACTTAAAACCAAACAATGAAATGAGATGCGAAATCTTTTTTAGGCTCTAGCTCCTTTGCTCTCCCAACTTAAAACCAAACAATGAAATGAGATGCTAAATCTTTTTTTCTTTTTAAAGTTATGCCCATGTTGGTCAAAATTTTGACCTACATGGTATTGGTAAAAATTTTGACTAACACGGGCATGGATTAAAAAAAAAGAAGTTTTCCTTCTATAATCCGACCAACCTAAATCTTTTTAATTGATGGTCAAAATTTTTGGTAGAAAAATGAGGTCAAATGTTGTAGTGGTTCACTGTTCTTTTTGCTGTACATTTCCAGTCCCTTAGACCCTTGTTGGTCTCTTGTTGGACATTAATAAATTTATCTTATCTTGACATTTATTTTTTTACTTTTACACATTAAAAAAATATGTTGACATGCATTTAATGAAGGAAAGAAATATTTCAAAGATTATTTCTAAATATTCTAAACACTGCAAATAAAATTAAAATATTAGTTAACTAAATTGATCCACCTTTAAATTTGAAAATCCATTTAAACAAAGAGTTGATGAAATATGAAGACAAACTTTAAAATTTGTCAAAGCACATTAAGTAACTTATAGTAAAGAATAAAGTAAAATTTAAATATAAATTCAGACAAAGAATATTTTTTTATTATTAAATAAATTTGAAAGGACTACATTAGAAAAAATAAAATGCACTCCATGGGGAAGGAAGACTGCACAAACCAGCATCGTCCTCAGTAGCACAAAATAACCTATTGTACTCCAACTACTAAATAATGCCACAGTATTTGTCAATTAATACTTGTAGTACGGTAAACTGCTAAATTATCTAGGATAAATTTTTATTCCTTTTGGAAGTTGGTCTTCGATGCCTTGACGACCTTCACGAGCATCAATTACATCATTAGTAAACAATTTAGATAATATCAAAATATAAATTTCAAATAAAAACCATCAGATTAAATGACATTACCTCGTCAATTTATTCTATTGTATTCCAACTTCCATAGGTGAGGTGTCATTATTTGTGGCTTTGATGCAGTCTCTTCTTTTCCATTGAAAAGATATTTTTCGGTCATTCGATACTTACGATTTCTGTGGTGAAAGTGCCTATACTCATCGAACACCTGCTTTCCTAAACTTTTTGAATGATGAGATTTCATCTTTGGACCACAAACTAGACATGCAAATTTTCCCTTTGTCTAAAGCCATACAAGATCATGTATAATTGGATTTAATATGTTGATTTTGATAATTATAATTATCATGCGCAAACTCAGACATACAACAAAGATGTGTTCTCACTATAACATACCAAAAAAGAGGTATTAACAAGAGAACATACCACAAAAATGTGTTATCCCTGGGGCATCATGTATTGTCCATACAAGAATTGCATGGAATTGAAACTATCTTTGTCCTATTATACATAGTGGCCCCATTCCATAAATCTAACAACTCATCGATAAGGGGCTCAATATATACATTCATATCTTTAACTTGGTACTTGCCTGGTTGAATGAACAGAAACATTACATAATTATTGGCATTTTAATGTGGTATTTATGAATAAATTTAGATGACTATTGAATGAAAAAATACCTGGAATAATCATTGCCAATATTATGTGCTCCCTCTTTATGGACATCCAAGGAGGAAGCTTATTGTTGATAACAAAAATAAGCCACACCAAGTAAACAGATCTCATCTCTCCAAATGGATTTACACCATCTGTTGCCAATGAAATCTTGAGATTACAAGGTTCTTCTTTAAAGTGTGGCCAAGTTTCCTCTATGTCCTTAAATGCATAACCATATGTAGGCATTCGCATAATGTCATATCAACTTCTATTGCGTGCATGGTAATCCATAAATTGTGCCAAGTTAGTGCACCTGAATAATCATTACAGACGTGGAATAATGGGAATATACAAGAGAACCTTGTGAGGAACCTTTTTTGTTATTTGATATTTTTTATATCTACTAATATGACAATCAGGGTATTTTGTTACAAATTCATGTTGTTTATGATATATAATATGATCATTGGTACATCCATGTATTGTTTGATACTCCATCCCAATATCTTTCATAATGGCAGATAGTTCCTGGTATGAGCGAGGGAGAATGTTTGATGGTGGTAACAAAAACTCACCTATCAACCTATGGTAAAAGATATAATTAGCATACATTATTCACCCTCTATTAAAAATTAGGAAATTACAACTAAAATAGGTGAAAAAGATGACATATATGACATACCTTAACATTCGTGACATTTCTACATTGGATAAACTATTCAAAACCTTCAAGTTCACCAACAAAAATACAGTGAACTGAAGAGTTGTTTGGGAGCCTTTGTATAGGGCCTCACATGCCTTCTCAAGTATAGGTAAATCAAGGTCATCTTCATCATCATGATCAACTGCGGTAGTACTGTCATCTTCAATTGTATTCTCGGGAACATGATCAGCTACAACAATACCATCATCTTCAATTGTGTTCTCTATCACAGGATCATCTTCTTCCATGGAATCATTATCTTCTCCTTGGATATTCACACCTCCATGTTCCTCCAATTGGAAATTCACATTCTCCAGATAGTTATGGTCCATAACATGTAACCCAGGGTGGTTAACCTATATCAAAATGATGACATTAAATTAACCATGACCATTATCTCATCATGAATTGATTTATTATGTATATAAATTGTTAAAACAATATATTGAAATACTTACCAATGGACGAAAATCGCGCCCCCTTCATTGCGATCATGCTCTCTACAATGTTTCTCATTTTTTTTACTAGAAGTCTTCGAGTCTTTAAGCCCTTGCAATTTTTGTAGGGACAATAACATTTTCCATCATATTTTCTTTTAAAATTATCCCACAATCTAGCAATTGTCTCCTTATTTTGTTCTAGGCTCATATTTTCAGACATGGTCTTTCTTCACGGGAAAATATTCAGGCTATAATTATACCAAAAACTTCTCTCCCGTACTCTGAATTAAGATATTAACGTTGTAATCCATCAAATATAAACATAGTAGCATTAGTACTATTTTGTATAAAATCAAGCGTAAATCCATTAAATAGATTTTGACTGCAAAGAATTGTACATTTAATCTAATCATGATTCATATTTGATAGGAATTCTATTCATATTTGACAGGGATGGTAAGAAAATAAAATAAAAATATAAAATATAAAATATCCACTTCGACATTATTGGAGATAAAGTGAGTATTTTGAGAAAGGTTTGGTGGTGAATATCCACATAAGTCGGACACAAGACAACTAGGAGTGTCAATTTGAGGGCATTGTGTAGTTACAAGTCACCAGTTGCCACTTGTGGCTAGAGATTACAAAGAACCCTAGAAAAATCCCACAGCTTGGAAATAAGCACTAATAAAAGGGACATTATGTTAAGAAATCCCTAAAACCACACTTAGCATTTAAGAAATCCCTACAACCATAAATTCCATTATCAAATCACCTTCATAGTCATCAATCCATCATTAGGAAAAACATCTAATCAGAAAAACATTATCTTTATTAAGGAATTATTAACCTTTGGCAGCATATCACAATTCATATACCAATTAGGTCTCTTGGCTCATTAGGCCTTACCATTTCTTAGAACTTACTAAAATTACTAAAATTGTAGACACTTCAAATCGTAGACCCTTAAATTTGTAGACACTTTAAATAGTAGACCCTTGAATTTGTAGACACTTTAAATTTTAGACTCTAATTTGTGGAGTCAACCCTTGATCCCATCTTGAAGTAGGCTCATCATCGACGATTAAAGTAGCTCAAGAATTAGAGTAGTCAAGACATTTTCCAAAGAAAGATTCAGAGGCATCTAGAGCATGAGAAGTAGCTTCAAATCCACGTGATTGATTTTGAAAAATGTTATTATTCATAATTTGTCTAGTTTATAGTTTTGTTTATAGTTTACATAAACATTATCATGACAATTGATAGTAAGCTAAGCTATTAATCCTGGTTTTTTTTTTGTTACTAGATATTTGAATTCTTATGATGGACTTCAAATAATTCAAGATATGGTTGTTGATATTTGAAAAATTTCTCTTGATTGCTTATGATTAGACTAAGAAACAGGGAACATGGCGAAATTAGGTGATGACTAAACCCTACTATTTCATCTCTCTTTTTTTTAATTACAAATATTTATACTTAATAATAAAATTCCCTTGGCTGTGGCCCCTTATTTATAAAAAAAAATCAATGGAAAAAATATCTCTTAAGACATTGGGAGAAAAAATAGTAGTTCCTCTTATTTCTTAGGATACAATTCTAATCTATCTTGTAGAAAACATTTCCTTGTCCCATGAGATTTCCTACTTTATAAAAATACATCTTGAAGCTCAATCCATAGGACTATTCCTTGGACACTCTTTAGAAACCTCAATCCATTGGACTATTCCTTGGAAACTATTAGTCCCTAATCCCTGTTCAACCAGGCAACTTCTTATTATCCTTTCCACAACTCAACAACATTAGTTCTAGTCATCTTAACCCTAATCTCTACCTTTTGGAAAATTTAAATTAATCATGAATATCACACCAAAATGATCATGGCTTCCAATCATAACTTATTTTCTATCAAACAACCCTAGCTTCATACTTCATCTTAACATTTTTGTTGGGGAGGATTGAATCATACTATGGTTTACACGTCAACAACCACCAGAAGATAGTTGTATACTTTTGCATATATGCAATTAATGGTTATTTTCAATGTCAATCAATAAAATATCTAAAGAACTAATCAACGTTATAGGAGTTAGTAATTGTTAAATGATGCCAAATATTTCCACATATAATTAGAGAGTCCTGAAATTATATTGATAGTGACAATTCATCAATGACCCATCAAACAAATTAAACCAAAAAGGATGCAGCATCAAACATAAGACCTATATCATCCAATTAGTAACTGGGGGACTTTAGGACACACATTGAATCAATACTTCCATAGACAGTCAGCCTCAGTAACATGCGGTGATAATTTTATTAGGAAAAGTTAACCATCAAATGAGACAAACTCAACAAATAGTCAGTCACAGTCCAATCAGTAAATCTAAGACATTCAGTGACAATATTTTCAAATAGAAAATATATAACCCTTAGAAATTCATGAAAGGGAAATTATACAAAATGCAAACCTTAGAAATTCATGAAAGGGAAAATATATTGATGTGTTTTGGACAGAGGATTGATATGGCAAAGAAAGGTAAAAATTAGTATGATACTAGTTGGAATGGGATGGATAAGTTGCATATTTGGGAAGGACAAGATAGTGAGTCTAATTCATACCTGCCTATGAGTTTTATGAGTTTAAAAAATTCACATTGGATTTAATTTATTATTTGGAGAAATAAGGTTATAAATTTTGTCAATAATTTTTGTCCTCATTATGCTGAGGATATATATTCAAAGGTCAAAGGGCACGAAAATACTTATAATGAACATTATATATCAAAAATCACAACCGCAAGCGATTATTATTATTAATAGGTCATTCTAAAGATTTGATGTCTATGAAGTCTGTGGTGGGAAATTTTGGAGACTATTTCATAAAATACTTGATATTTTTGTTTAAAATGATGCTGGAACTCTATTTTGTTTGTCATTGTATTGTTGCTGTTATTAGTAAGTTGGATATTTTTTGTGACAACTGTAAACTTTCTGAGATCCTTCTAATTCATATGACATGCCCCAACTTACAATTAGGGAAAAATACATTTCATTTCAGCTAACAAAAGAGGGTCTAGCTTAAAGAGTGCATGTGGAGCCAATGGCTTCTTTGACAATTGCAAAATTCTTAAAGACAATTCCAGTCTGCCTTCGTAGGCTCCTGATTAGCACTAGTACTTTTGAAAAATAGTGGTTGGTCACTAAAGATTATAATGTTCTACTCGAATGTATTTATTTCCATATTTCTAATTTTTTATTGATATTTCAAAGGATGTTCCATGAAACATTCTCTTCCAACTTAAAATCAGTAGAATTTTCAGCCCATCGTGATTTACATTATTGTCTCACTTTAATTTTTTAAGTTACTATTAAACCTTACAGCAGTGTCATTTCATATCTATGTCAAAGAAATATTTAGGGACTGCTTACTTGCAGAAATTTATGGGTGATAGTCAGTTTCTTCTTAGTTTTCAATTGTTCATATTTGTTCTAGTTAAGGAATTCTTGTTTTTTATTTTGTTATCTATTCTGAAATTTTATACAATAAATTATTGATCTTCAAAAATTACATGCATTTTCTACATAATCTTCATACTTGTAATTTGTTGGAGATTATAATCTAACAACCTCAAAAAAATGTAGTCAATTGTTTATCCTTAATATGTACATTAATACCTGACAGATACTTCTATCAACTTTAAATCCTTCATTCAACATTCATATCTCAACAAGCATTGAAATTCATGATCTTTCTTCAATTTGAATGAATTTTTAATGTACTCTTTAGCTAATGTAAAATCTATAGTCTCCCCAATATTGTGGTTAGTTCAAAAAAATAATAATTTATAATACTCCCTCTCCTTTGTTGATAGTATACTTTTTATATCTTGAATTGTTGATGGTATGATTTTTATATCATGAATGGGTTTGTGTTTTGTATTTACTCTTTTCTAAGTCCATCTTAGCAGAGCTCTTACAAGTAATGAAGAAAAAGGAAGTAATGATGCTTGAAAGAGAAGAAGCTCATAAAGTTTGTAGTAAGTTGTAATGTTACGAGTCTAAAAGTAATTATGTTTAATCAAATGACGAGAAGATCAAATCTGATGTTTTTGATGTTTAATATAATCTATTTTTTTCTTCTTCCCCTTATCCATCATGTGGTATCAAAGTAGAGAGATTAGGGGAAAAATGCAAAAGAGAAGAGATCATTGATTGAAGATAGAGATATTGTTGTATGATACAAAGGTTGATAAAGAATCCCATGAAAGAGAATGCAAAAGAGAGAGGGAGTGTTGCAGTATGAAGATTAGGATAGCCATTGAAAGGAAGAGCTTGTTGTAATGGATCAAGTTGCAGTTAACAATGAAGCCATCTGTGGAAAATGGAAAGGATAAAGTGCAGACAGAAACAAAAGTGATGGTGATTGAACAAAAGAAAGGGATTCTAAGAGAATGGTTTTGCAACCTTGTATGAAGTCAGATTATTTTTGAGGATATTCTAATATTTGGATAAGTGAAATGATAAAACTCACAGGCTGGTATAGAGGAGTCAAATTTGGGACTTTTGGGGTTCCAGAAAGTGTGAGTCTAATTCCTTTGGGATTTAGTCATTGGAGGACATAATAAAACACTGTTGAGGATTTGGGGTCATAAGAGAAAAGGAATTTTACATTTTCTTTGTTAATTTGACTCATTTTGTGCACTTTTGAAGCCACGATGGGCAGACAGTAGTATAAGTACCAAAGAAACCTATTGAATGATTTTGATATGTTGAAGAAAGGGATAGAGGGTATCTGAAACAATTGTTTTTTCCTTTGATTCTTTGGAGAAGTTAGGAGTTATAAATTGTTTTCTGTCACTGTAGGGCTACAAGGCTGCACACCATGACTTCTTCCATCCTCTTTAACTCTATATATGCTTGGAAACTATGCCCTATTTTCTTGTAAGAAAGAAATGTGATAATGAGATTGCTCTTTCATCTATACTATAATACATAAAGTAAGTTTATAAGGGATGAAACAACTTAGGTTACATGCACAATAACTAATAAGATATTAACAGTAACAATAACCGAATTTGACTTCACAATGCTCGGAAAAGAAATTTGATTTCATAAGGCTTGGAAAATAATACAATGGTTGTCTAGTTCTATATTATTATTTAATGAAAAATATTTCTTAGGGAAGATAATTTGTTTATCTTTTCTATTAATATTAGGCTCGACAATTGTTTTCCTCATTCAAAAAGTTAGCATTCATAAGGCCCAAAGAAGAAAACAATGATCCTTACGCTATATTAGGTTCGACAATAATGATTTCCACATACACTCAAATGAAATATTTATGGTAATCATAATTGAATTTGAATTAACAAGACTCAAAACTCAAACATTAATCCATACCTTTCAGACTCTTGAGTTCAAGCCCAGATGCTGAGGAAGTCAATAATGGTGGATGCACCAGTTCTTAAAGACAATCCTATTACCAAGGTATTACATCAAATTGGAATTAAGAAACAACTGCCTCTTGGATCGTTAAAAAAATAAAAATCTTAATCATCTCACATCTGACTATGCAACACAAGGTTTATGTGAATATGTGATTAAGTTATTGTTATAAAGAGCACAAAAGTGAAGCATGTTATAATTATGTATGAAAGGAAAAATGACCATTTAATAGACAAAGAATTCATAAAAAAATAATAATATTGCTTAAAAGGATCACCATTTAGCCTTTAAGAACCAATGCTCTTGTATGTCCCATAGAAACAATATATGTAATAAGGAAACCTTCTATATAACCATATAGTGAGTAGTAGGGTATCAACTGTAAACACAAGATAATGCATACACAAAAGATAGCTCAAGCCACTCTTTTGTAGAAATAGATTAATGAATGATAAGATGACTATTATAAGACAATAAGTACCATGTTTGTTGCAAAGTTCAAAATCCTTTAACTGTCAAAGCAATGATATAGCGTGGAAAACATAAAATATTCATTGTTTCAATATAAAAAAAATTAATAATAAGTAAGGAACCGTGAAATCTAATAGGGTTGAAAATACATCATTTTTATTTATGAAACCCTCATCCCTAGCAATATAAGAAAATTACATCTTGCAAGGGGAAAAAAAATTCATGAAATTGTGAAAGGTTTTTAAGTTTCTTCCTTTTGCAAATACCCAGATCATAACAACGAGTACATCAGAAGCCATGACTGGCATATACAGGATTAGAAAGAAAATCAAATGAAGTCAAAGAAATAATGCAATGTATAGAGAAAGTTGTCTTTTCTTAGTCACCATCTCATCTGTTATAGCCCTTTTGAAAGAAGTATTTTGTCTTCTTATTTATGACCGATCCTCTGACAATACATCCTCATCTAGAAACTATGTTTGTAACTTATGAAACATTAAAATATGTATGAGGATCAATGAAATGCTAATCAAGAAAACTCCTACTACTTGTATGAAAGTGGGTAATATTTTGTAGTAAACACCAACTTGTGTCCCAAATTGTTAGCTTAATTCTTTTCCCTCCTACAGTAGGAAACTTCAACTTGAAATCCACACCTGCATTCAAGCCATTATCCATAAATTATGGGTGATAATATATAGAGCACAATCACAATAAGGTAAAGCTTTCAAACTTTAAACTGAAATCAAAATTAAAAGTAAGACGCCAAAGGATTTAGAACCAACTATTTGTGACTATATAAGTTCTCTTTCTGAGTTCAACAAATGCAATGTTAGATAGTTGTATCCAACTTGGGGTAAAAAAAAATACCCAACGAGAAACTTATCCTTAGTCATTACATATCAATTGTGTTTCTCCTTTCCAGGTGTAATTAAATTTTTCCCCATATAAAAAAAGAACTACTAAAGAATTGATTATTGAAATCTTAAAAATCCTTGATTTAAAATGCACAAACACCTTACGGTAAATACTTAACTAATAGGTCATTATATTCTAGAAATTTTACCTAATGAAATTAACTAATAACTTATTTTTTCTACATAATTTCCTAACTATAAATCTTTTGACTAATAACTTGTACATTTCATTACAATCTATCAAAAATTGTATAAGGACACACAGATCCTCCAAGTCATTTTACTGTGAAAGTGTTACAGATCTAAAGCTTATGCATCTTGTCCAAATGCAAAGGCTATTGTGGGAAACAAGTTGCAAATTCAAATGAATCAACTTGATAATGCCAAAGTATTTTAAAGACTCTTCAAGTGGAAAAGAAATTAATGTTATAGGAAGATTTGACACATTACATATACAACTAGGCTAAAAGGAAATTAGAATAATATGACACCTTTTTCCTTTATATAGCTTATTATTATAAAATCTTTGTTGTATCTATCCTATCACATTCTTCTCTTGAAAAATTTATTTAATTGGAAGTGATTTTAAAACATAACACTCTACATTGAAGTAAATTATAGGAGTGTCTATTAAATTGCGACTCTAGAACATTGTTTTGGATTGCTATTGTGAGCTTTTGTCAAACTTTGCAGCCTACAATTACTAGGCACTATATCTAGTTTTATTTTACGTGATGATTTAGATCATGGAATGTTGTGATTCTAGGATACATCCAACCAAATGCAGTGGAAAGGTGTAAATGTTGACTGTGTAGCCTTTGGCCACCCAACTTGTGCCAAAATGGGAGTGTAAAAGTGTGGTATAGACATCCACCATGTGTAGGAATTTTGTAACATGTTGTAGCTCCAACAACCCTGGTATAAATGTATATAAAATGTATATGCATTGACAGGGCATGTGAATTGTTTGACAAATTTCCCTGTTTGCAGAATATAAAGAATCTGGAAGCATGGAAAAGTCATCTAAACTATTTGATAGAATACCTCAAGGAAGATCATTCCCTTGATTGCAATATTTTGACAAAATGGATTGTTGAAAATATTTAAGAAGCTTCATAGAAAATGCAATTGGTAGGTGCAAATCCAAACTCTACAACCTTTTCCAATATCCCCCCAGCTTATAGAGTAATTTGCATAACACGGGTCATTGTAGTTAAAATTCTCCATGTAAAAAAATGCTTCTTGATTTCAGGAACTTAATTTGTATGTGAAAGACATTTGTGAATTGTATGTTTTTTCTTTTAGCATTGAAAATTACTAAACAACTCAATCTTTGCAGGATTTGGTGCCTTATATTACTTTTCCAAAATGGCCTTGCCAATTTTGGCAGGAACTATGCTACAATGCAGCCCTTCTTTTGAAATATCGATCATTTTAAACAGAAATATAAACAATAATATAGAAGCATGAGCATCAAATTAAAAAAATAAACATATTCTATGATTAAAAAAAAACATTGAAAAAAAGAAATATATTCTTTGTTTTGCAAATTAATAGAACTTGATACATTCAATTACAATCTGAGCTAATACAACTATTGTTAAAGAGAATTTCTAATATAACCCTACTATAATGTGAATCCTAAATTCTTTTAAAATTCTTTTTTGATGGATCAATAGATAGATTTCATAGATGAAACAATGGAAATGCAATTAAGGGACCCTAGAAGCTAAGAAGGGTGCCTACAATAGAGCACCAGATTTAAGAAATCTAAGAGCATGGGAGAAGGCTTAGTTGCATGGATAGACAGTCTCTTCTAGATCACTCTAATGCCTCTATCCATTCATTCAAATTTCTAGTATCAAATTATTGAGTCCCTCACAATTCATCGAGTGAGGACTTCATTGTCTTCTTTTGACTTTTCAAGTGCAAAATTTTATAGTCTTGCATCACAAATCATTTTAACATAATTTTTTAAGGGGACTCCAAGCATAGAATACTTTCAACCATGAGAATGTGTGAAGACATGTACATGATAAAATAATTCAATCTTTATGAATTGATTAAAGGTTTACAATATTTCCATAATTATCAAGGTTACTAGGACATATGGGTACTTGAAGACTCTAGAGATTGGTACCAGTACTAGTACATTTAATTTTTAAAAATAGGAGATGGGGGAAAATAGGGGGATTAACGATGATTCTAACCTCAAGATTGGGCAGGATGATCCGATGCCGCTTGGATTTCTAACCATCATATCAGCAGATTTAGATTCTATCCCACAAGACAGAGTAGGATAGCTATATTGGATTTTGATGGCGTTGGCAGAGGGGGAGGGGATGTTTTTCAGTGCTCTTCCTTAGATAGTTCTCTTCACATGGGTATTCTTGTAATTTAGAATATTCTTACCTATCCCCAGTGGTCCTTCAAATCTAGACACTAAGATTTGAAGACTGACATATTTTTTAACAATAGAAAATAGTGAAAATACTATTCAATGAGAAATAATTATGTTATGTCATAAGTGCAAGCTTAAACATTTTTTGTTATGCAAAAAGTAGTGATCACACATTAAGGGATAGTGAGATCAAGAAAGCCTATGAAAATAAAAGATGGTCATAATGCAAACCAAAAATTGATTCATGGTTAATAGCAGCAGAAGAAAAAATTTGACAGTCATAATATAATGAAAAGTCCTTAATGGATAGGCATGAAGCTTGGGTGTGTCAAAAAAGAAGTACAATATAGAAGAACCAACATCCAAAATAACCAAACCATTGGAGTAGTCATTAGATTTTATCTCAAAAAGATTGATTTATGTTTATTCTATTTACTAATATCATATAATACCATATGTTTACCTTTAGCATTGGAAGCCTGAGGAACTTTAACTCAGCATCCATGGTATCCACTATTCACATGGATGGTGCCAAGATGGCATTCATCCAAAATGGGTTAAGAATCAAAACATGGCAGGTACCCTAGTTCATAAAACTAAAATTAGCAATCTACCAATAAGATATGAAACAACACTATCTCTAATAAAAGGGACCACAAATTGCAGCCTCACTTCAACCACCACCTCACAAGGTGAACTATACTTGTGGTTTTTTTCACTCTATTTGACGCATCTGATAATCTTACAAACATATTACTCACTTAATTGGAGACATTTCAGGAGTAGTTAGTGTAACCTTCCCACTATGCATTCCTTCATAAGATAGATCAACTATATTTAATATGCAATTCTCTGTAAAAAAAAATTCTAACTGATATTTTTTCAAGTTTGTAGATGAGCCATTAGGTACTTTTAGGTGGATTTCCCCCTATTTGAATATTATGAGGGGAAAATTTTTAGTGTTATTTGTGTGTACATTCAGAACAATCTCACTTCTAGGGCAGTACATTAATCATTCTAATTAGAGAAAGTACTAAGTTCTCTGTGATTGTTGGTTTCAAAAAACTATTTAATAAAATTATAGATCAACCACCGAATGATGGTCAACAGTGAGCCTAGAATGATGGTCCTAGTATAAATTTCAAAGTATTTTGTACTTCTATGTTATTCCAAACTAAAATAAAATTCAAACAGAAAAGAGCTACATTTTTTGAACTGAAACTTAGTCTGGACAAAGAAAGGAAACAAAATTGCTTTATAAAATAAAGAGCCATATAGAGAATAAGGGTTTCATGACTATTTTAAACACAATATTTATAATGGTTATTCAAGGCCTTATACTTCCCATAGGGTTTATCCACTATTTTGCAAGGTTCATCCATTGTTTTCAATAAACATGGATAACATCATACATTATGCATCTAGAATATGTCTGTGCTAAAATGATTTTCAGATGTTCAATACTCAACATAAGTACTAAGAAATAAGACAAAATTAAAAGAAAATTTTTATTGCAGTTAGTAACAGCCATATAAAATTTAGCAAAGTCTACTCGGCCATCTATGTTGGCACCTATGATAGTCAAAACTACATTTACGATAGTTAAACTAGTCAACGAGTATTAGCTCCATGCCTTGCTAATATCAAAAGTTTAACATTAGAAAAATACAGTATACAACTTGGTTATCTCGCACTACAATTTTACTGATAGTAGCTACTGGATGTGCACCTGTAGGATCTCGATCTGCCACTGATGATGGGTGAGATGGTTTTGGGTAAGGGGTCATATTTCAAATGGATGGAATGATAACTATCTCTCAAACTGTCCCTTCTATAATTGTTGATGTCGGGCGAGATTACCATAATTCAAATAAGAAATAAAACTGATGTGCATATATTTTTTATTTAATACAAACTGATGCATATATTCATCAAACATAACACAGTATTCATAAAAAAAATAAGAAAATAGGAAAAAATATATATACCATAATATGAAGAATTTGTACTTAAAATCCAAACTAATCAAAGAAATCTTAGATAAACACTTACAAAACAAATGCATGGATAGAGTCTGAATCAAATAATTGCTTGTCCAAATCCAAAAAGGATGTCATGATTATTCACTATGGCTACTAAAATATATAATAAATTATTGTAATTTTTACAATTATCTTATTGATGAGAATTGATGATAATGGAGGATTGAATAGTTCCAACTGCCTTAAACACACTGTTCCAAAATTCTTTGATTCAAAACAAGGAAACAGGGAGATATCGATTAGTGTGCAACTACAATTTTGGTGTCTGATATTCATTAAGAGTAATTGTATTCCTTTTGTTTCAAATGGCTTTTCTGGTCATCTATTTTTCAATTAGATTTTTAGATCTTCCCTTCCTACATTGCTAAGCCTGTGATAATTTTATTGACTTTCTCTATAATTTATTTTACCATAAATTAGGGCAACTCCCTCATTGATGAGATTCTATTGTAAAATCTACGAATTTTGGTTTTTAGTTTGGAGATTGCAATTTGTTTGAAAACCTCCAAACACATTTCAACTCATCCATTTTGAACGCATGCTGCAGTCATGGAAATTCTTGAGACCACATTTTATTGAGGGGTTATGTCAAATAGAAAATTTCAATTAGACAGTTAACATGTTGGGCCTAAGCTTCCATGTTTTGCATTTATCACTGTCATGGCATCCATTGTTTTGATGCAGTGATCTTACCTACAAATTCCATTGGCCTAGAATTTTCTAGATATTATTCAACAAATCCATGGTCTGTGCATCTCACTACCTAGTCATTTCCTTGGTTTAGAAACCCTCTATACATGTCCGTGTTGATGGATGTACACAAATATTTCTAGATTTTACAATAGAATATTTAGTTTGAAAAAGCAACGCTGTGATGGTATTTTCCCTCAAATTTTGAACACCTTCATTTCATATGTCCCATGTATTTCAGAAGGCACTCTTAGAGATTACAAATCAAAATTGAAATGAGTGCTATGACTATTGTATTTTATGGTTTAACAAATTAAATTACTAAACCCAGAGATGTGCATTTTAATATACATATATGAGCGTGCATACATACCATCGCTCCATCTCGTGACATGCCACACTGGGTGATAAATTGTAATGATCCCCAATAAGAATAAGATATTGTGTTATGGATTGAAGAGCATCCAAC
This sequence comes from Thuja plicata, assembly GCA_018584345.1. NCBI lineage: Eukaryota > Viridiplantae > Streptophyta > Pinopsida > Cupressales > Cupressaceae > Thuja > Thuja plicata. The sequence goes on from MU225536.1 coordinate 85,038, forward strand.
ACTTGAGGTTCCAAATTTTTTGAGGCCTCTCCATGCAATAAAATCCTTCTAGCCTCCCCTCTGCATAATGATGCCCTAGTCCTTTCGACCTCTTCTCTACAACATGAAATTAACAAAATGAAATTCACAATGAAAGTGACCCTTTTTATTATTTATATCCCTATGTTCGACAGATATCCGATGAACACGGACATGGATTAAAAAAAAATCAAAATTTTCCTTCAATAAACTGACAAAGCAAAAGTATTTTAATGGTTCATGGGAAATGTTGGTCGATTGTTTTGGTGAAATGTACTAGTGACATATTGATCAGCCAGGAGTGAGGGTCTATGGTTTCGAGGCTGGTAGTATAGTTTGGAATGATAGATTGGGCTCAGATAGATATTATTGGGCTTGGACATGTGGCAAGGATGACCCATGTTTGGGCTCATATGGCCTTGCTAACAACATTGGTGGAGTGGTTGAGGTGTGAGACCTCTACATTTCATACTCCCATAGGGAGATCATAGTGACATCTGAGGATTTGTACATGATACTATGATTGTGGATATCGGGATTGTGAGTCATTATGGTGAGGAGAGAAGATTGGGCCTCAGTTAGGTTATTGATGGGTGAAAACATCCCACTATGATAGGGAAAAGTTTTATTTACTCAGACACTTATGGTAGTGTTGACAAACCAATGGATATATGTATTTGTTTGCGCATTGGTCAATGGTTTTATTGTGCTATATAAGGGTGAAGTGATTATGGTAGGGATGATTTGACTAGTTATTGAGGTGGCACATGGAGGTATACCTATGGTTCAGGAGAAAGTGGTGCTAGAAAAGTTGCATTAGGAGTTATACATCATATGCTACCACAAGGATCACAATTTTATATTTGTGACACTCCAAAAGATATGTGTGTGGGAGCATATCATTATCTTGAAACTAGTAGGGGTTTAGAAAAGGCACTTATGGAGACAATGATATATAACTGGTGGGACTATTTTCACTATAAGGGTGTGGATGATTTCAATCTTGGAGCGTGGTCATGGTTGGATGGAGTGAGGGATTAGATCATCTTGATACCATACATGGACATATAGGGATGACCAGAGGATTGAAGACATATACTATTTTTTGTTACACTCATATATATATTGTTGGAAAGTGATCAATTTTGTGTGTTATGATTCACTTTTAGGTTGTCATTTATGGAAACACATCTAGCATATTGATTGATTGATCTGGAGCTAATTTTTGGTTATTCTATTCTAATATCAACTAAGTACAGAGCAGAAATATAGAGGTATTTTGGGTATCAAATATCGATATGGATGAGTTATGATGAGCAATCATAGAGGGAGATACTATGGAGTATGTATCACTTTCATCTAAGATTGATTTTATTTTGGTAAAGTTTATAGAGAGTTACAGTGAAATAAAGATAGGCGACAGTAACAGGACGGTGATACAAAACTGTTGACCTGAAGTGATGATTTGGGGAGTGTGACATGGACTCCTAGAAAGATAAGATATATTATGTTTGTTTATAATATATATTTTTATTATGTAAGAGCGCCAACTATGTATTTGATATTTACTTTATCAAATATATTTTGTATTGAGATCCGACTATGCAATATTTAGCAAAAGAGCCGACTTAGCAAAGATATATATATATATATATATATATATATATAT